>JAAEAF010006846.1:0-38604 GCA_011037195.1 Triatoma infestans
GATTACAATACTTCCTCTTACTAGGAATGAGAGAAAGTAATAATAAAAAATCCGGTGTATACCACGCACATACTTTCTCATACTTCCCTTAATACACACACACACACACACACACACATATATATATATATATATATATATAAAATAACAAATTTTCTTTGTATTTCAACATAAATATAGTGGCGTGTGTGTGGCGGGTGGGGGGAGTGCCAAACTACCAACACAGGCAGATAGAGAATGATTACATTGTTGAGAGGCTAATAATATTGAATTTTAAAGTCTCGTGATTCCTCAGTATCACCTACAAACAATTTTTGTTTTTTTTTTTCATGTAAAATGTTTCAAATGAAAGTGATAAGTTTCTATCTATTACAGCAAGCATTCCAAGTATAATGAAAGTCGTTATAACCATTTTTGAAAAAATTACCCCCCACCCCCCAAAAAACCTCAAAAATCTATTCAATAAAATTGCTGATTCAATATTTACATTGAAGTGGTACTTTAGTGGAAAGCATACCGCTATTGTTCCCCTAGAATGCCCGGAAGGGGTATCTGTTGCATGCAGTTGCTTTGGGAGTAGTGAACGCACGGATTACCACAGCTCAGTACTTCATGCACTTCGTCAGCAAGTACACAATATACTTAAATTACATACACTCTACACTTTTACAGATAATGACAAACACAGTACACAAACTAGGGTCTACGTCACTAGTTAATTGGCGTAAGCCAATGGAGAAGGAAGAGATTAGCTCAGTGGTAGACGCGCTGGCTAGCAACGCAGGAGGTCCCCAGGTTCGATCCAGCATGCTGCCCTTAGATTTTCTCTTCCTAGGAGCCTCTACAATTCACTGTACGATGATGAACAGGGTTGTCTGTAGCTAGAGAACACTGCTTGGAGGCCGGCAGTGCACTGAGAAAGCTCCGGAGATCTTTCTGGTGGCAGTATGATAATCCCCTACAACAATCTACAATCTTGTTCCCCCCTAGAACCTGCCAAAAAATAAATTTTTTAAATAAAAGTGTATTAAAGTGTAAAAAAAGTGTATGTAGATATTTATGTCTGTAGATTATGGTATACGAATTTTAAAGAAAATCTGTTTGCGGCATTTTCAAAAAAGTTACAAAAAACTAAAAAATTAAATAAAATAAAATAAAATAAATCATTCAGTAAAGACACACTTTTGCTTAATAGATTTTGTCCAAAAGTCTTGGTGTCTTGTGCGATTATAAGTATCAAAATCGAATATTAAGATTAAAGCTTCCTGCAAATCTTTTCATTTTTGAAATAATCTGTTACACATATACCAATGTTAGACTAATCGCTAAAAACATTTTTTTTTCGTACTCATACGACTTCGAAACATATAAGTCAATATTTCGAAAATTTAGAGGCGATCTTAATACTTCCTCTTACTGGTAGTAAGAGAAATTTAAAAAGGAAATTTTTTAAGATAAAATATCAGTTATAATTTATAAAATAAATTGTATATAATGCCCAGCTACATACGTAGGACAAACATTTCAATATTTAAAAAATAGACTCTACCAACATAAATACGACTGTAAAACTAAAAAATCGACTGACACGACTACAGCACTAACGAAACACTGCATACAATACAAACACGAATTTGACATAGAAAACACCAAAATTCTCTCCATCAATAATAATAATAAAAAAAAGAAATATATTGGAAATGATTTATATTAAAAAAGATAAATTTTCTATTAATTTTAGAACAGACACCAAAAACCTATCCCTCAGCTATAACAATCTCCTGGAATTTCCAAAACAACATACAGACTAAGACACGGTTTTCCCCATCCCATCTCTCCTAGCCCTTTATCAAACCTGGACCCATCCATTCCCGTAACCTTGAGTGAGGGTATTCACAGGTTACTAGGGTTTGTAATTAATTGTACACTGCAAAAATTTTGTAATACATTTCCTAAGTTATTTCCATACTTTATTCTTATCTTGCCACATATTGAAAAAAACATTTATTTTGAAAAATATTTAATTTTAAGTTCATAGTGTTTCTATTTTTTTTTTTTTTTAATTTGTATAAACCCTTTGTACAGACCCTGAAGGAAGGCAATAATTTTGCCGAAAACTTTGGTAGAAAATTAAAAAGAATTTCTTTTGTATGACCGAACCTCAACATCCCATTTACAACATTGCTACAAGCGGTCGGAACAGCACACTAAAACATAAAATATCTCAAACATTTTTATTAACCCGATGCATTTTTATTTTTTTTTGTGCATCTTAATCTACTGGAACAAATAACAATCTTATCAATGACCATCATTCTTGGCATAATCGTGTAAAAATTTACATGAAAAACAAATAAGTATGCCAATTGAAATATTGCAGATGATCGTCATTGTTATTGTAAAAATTTACATTCACTTCTAATGGCTTAAAAAAAAAACAAACTGTCTGGCCATAAAACAAATGTTGGGTATTTTAATTGTATTTATCTCAACGGTCTTATATGGAAGCGCTCTATGTCAAAACCAAGAAAGCTTGTGTAAATTTAAATTTTAACTAACTGACAGTCCTCAATGCCCTTCTAAAATCCATTTTAAAGAAGAAATGTTTTAAATAAAACTGATGCGTTTCTATTTATGCAGCAAGCATTGCATGTTTAAAACAGAATCATTACAACCGTTCCAAAGAAATTCCCACCCCCCAAAAAAAAACCTAAAAACTTTTTTTATTCAGTCGCAATTTTCCGTGTTTAACCCGGATTTTTTTACAATTTTGGAAGTTTATCAATGCATCTAATGTGGTGTATAGAGGGAAGCTAACGCTTACTGTTTCCCGACCAAAACCCGAGAAATAATATTTGACCGAGAAAATATTTCAAATAAAGTGAGTAGATAGTAGAAGTATAAAAAAAAAAAAAAAAAATTTTTGGTGTGAAACACTCACACAACTATTCTCTTACTCCTATCTCAAAATTTAAATTTGACAAATTTTAATATTTTGGTATCAAATTTATAGCAATGCATCGAAAACTGAAAAACAAAAAACTGCCCAGTAAAAGCGCACTTCCGGTTTACTAATTTTTCTTGACAACAACGGCGAATTTTGGCCATATATTTATTTCCAACCAATTAATTATGTTTGGATGATAGAATTGTATAATCAACATATGATAGCACTTTGGAGAAAAACATACCCCCCCCCTTCAAAAGTGCCCTTAAATGAATTTTCCCAAAGAAATGTTTGAAAAAAAAAGTGTTGTAGATCATTGTATGTTTAGTTTATATAGGAAGTTTCAAGAAAATCGTCGGAGTTATTTTTGAGAAAATCGCGAAAAAGTGAAACAAATCATTTAGTAAAGTGGTAAAGTAAACGCACTTCCGGTTATCCGATTTTTTTGAAACTCGGAATTTCAAGAACATCTTGAATTCTAATTAACATTATTTAGAATTGTCTAATAAACTGAAATAGCAGTAAAAATGAAAACCTAACCCCACCTCTCCATCCAGAAGTGCCATTAAATGAATTTTCCCGGAGAAATGTTACAAATAAAAGTTGTAGGTCCTTGTATGTGTAATTGATATAGCGTTTTTAAAGAAAATCGTTGGAGACCTTTATGAGAAAAATCGCAGAAACGTAAAAAAAAAACAACTAGTAAAGTATTACTTTCGGTTGAGAAATTTTGGCAGATAACGCCCCGTCAGATCTCATGGTGATACGTAAACGTAATATTAAATTTCAGCTTTCTACGATTATTCGTTTTTGAGCTATGCTTTCACAAACACGTACACACACACACACCATTTGCTAAAAACCCCTTTTTTTGGACTCAGGGGACCTCAAACGGATATTTCGGTGAAACTCGATATCGCCAAATATCTACTAGGGGTAAGAGAAAGTAAAAATAAGGCTAGTCCGGTAAACACTAAATGAGCCTCTTTTAGAAATGCGTTTCTACTTTTGTTACATTCTTTAGAAATATACATATCATCTCCAAAAAACTTTTCTTATGAATTAGATGTGTCCCACTCAACTATAAACCGCCACCTGCGAATTTGTTGGCTTAGTCCCCAGAAGCTACCAAAGCATTCAATTTACGGCCCCCCTCCAGCAAGCCGCATGTCGAATTGAAGTCTGTAAAAACTCTTCTTGAAAATCCGAGTAATTTTTGTTCCATTAACTTGCGATGAAAGGTGGTTTTATTTTGACACTCCGAACAATCATGAACAATGAATTAGATCACGCCAACCAGCCGTATCCGTCCTCTGTAGAAAAAGAATTGAGAAAAAATTGATGCTCTACGTTTGGCTGAACTACGAGATCGTCATTCCGTTTTGAGCTAGTTCCTGAAGGATGTGCGATTACATCCGAGCTGTCTCTACTCAGCTAGTATATTCTCCGTTGCGGCTGAAGAATATGTCTCTTTTCTGGTTAATCGAAAAAGATTCCTTCAACAAAGACAACGCAAGGCCACACACACATTACATAAACGTTTTCAATAATGGAAGATTTGAATTTTGAGTTTTCCCTCACCCAGTTTATAGCCCAAACCTGGCATCCTCTGATTACCATATCATCAGCTCCATGGCCTACTTTTTGCGTGGCACAAAAATCCCGAATATGGAGAAGGTAAAAACGGGATGTTTGGAGTTTTTTGCTTCCAATGATGGCTCCTAGTATTGGATGGGCATCGAATTTTTGGCTAACAGATAGGTTTAAGTTATAGTAATTGATGGTCCACAGCTAGCTTTAGTCGTCACTAAGCAATTTTATGACAGAGCCGTCAAACAATGGTGGGAAATAGTATTGGATAATTATCGGAGAGACACCGTGAGATGCAACCAGACTAAAACATTTAAAAAAGGTCAGGGAGACGAGAAGTATCTTCTATCGTTGTGTAGAATAAAATTGAGGGTTCTGGTAGGTGTACTGACTGGACACGCCTGGGTAGCCAGTCACTTACATAAAATAGGCAGGAAGTCTAGTCTTCTGTGTCAGAATTCTGATGAGGGAGTCAGGGAAACAATGTACCACTACCTAGGTCAGTGTGCCCGTTACGCCGGTATTAGGTGTCGCATATGTGGGAGGGTCAACACTCTCAACGGGATGCGAGTTTAGAGATATCTTAGGATATTGTAGTCAGAACGGTAGACTGCTGGGGGAGTCTTCTTAGGAGTGGAGTTTTTTGTTTTTCCTACGCTGGATAAGAGCCAATCAATATTTGATATTTTATTTTATTGCCAGAAAAAAAAGCTACATCCTTATTGGCAAGGTCAAGTTACAATATAATTTGAATTTACAAAATTGTCAAGACAAAAACTTCATTCTAAAATGTTCATGTATCTCATACAGCGGGTGAGCTAATAACAGTTTTTAACATTAGTTTTGAAACACTTCAAAGTATTATTTTTTTATATTCTCTGGTAAATAGTTCGTAAGAGAGATGGACAAACTATGGAAACTGGTATGATCTTTTGTCACCTGTTTCTATTCTGGACAAGATTATTACGTTTTCTGGTGAAATGATCATGAACTTGCGAGAAACATAAAAATTAGCCTTCATTGCACTTTACGTAGACAAGGCATTGAAAAATAAATATGGCTGGTAGTGTCATTATGTTCAATTTCTTAAACAAAGAACGACAAGATACTTTCGAGTCTAAACCCAAACTGATTCTAATTGCCTTCTATTGTAACCTAAATATTTTTTTACATTCGGCAGCATTACGCCAAATTATAGTACCATAGCACAAATGGCAATGAACATGCGCAAAATATGCCAACTTTAAAGCTTCCAAGTCAACCGACATTCTTAATTTTCGAAGACATAGATTCCACGAGACACTTTACCCATGACATTATTAACTTGATCTGTCCAGTTCAGTTTTGAATCTATGAAAATGCCTAAGAAATTGATAGCTTTTTCAGCCCCACCATAATTTCCTAATTTAATATTAATCTCTTTTATTTTGTCCTGGTTTAAACTTAGCTTATTAGCAGCACACCAATCGATTATAGATTTAATGCAGTTATTAACGGATGTGTTATCTGCATTTTTTAACTTGTACCGCAAGATCATCGGCATATAAATATGGCTTAATTTTATCATCGTTATGAAACATTGCCAGGTAGATCGTTAATATAAACCCAAAATAATAAAGGTCTCATAATAGACCCTTGGGGTACACCATACTTGAGCTGAGTAGAGAAGAGCACTTACCGCCCTTATACACCGCTGCCAAACTATTCGACAGATAAATAAAATGAGAGTTAAATTTGACTGCCACGTCATCAAAACCCATACCACTTCAATTTTCCTAATAAAATGTCATGAGAAACGGTAAAGGCCTTGGAAAAATCAAACAACTTCCCAAGCTCCATGGCTTCAATTCACAAAATTTGACGTAGATCCCGCGCTATTGGGTACCCATCATTAAAAATAATATGGCCTATATTTCGAGGAGTAAAGCTTAATTAATAGGTGAGTAAAACATACCATTCTTGAATTGTAAGGTAAAAAACGCATAGTCTTTTGGTACAATCCTAGATTTCTGTAGTAGCTTCCTGTGATTTTTAATTTTTGAGATAATTTATTCAAATACAGATTATTCAGCTAAATAAAACTTTTTTCGAATTGTCTCTAAAAACTGAATTTCTAAAATTTGACACTATCACAATAATGTTCCACTTATAGTAGTAACTTTAGATTTTTAACATACTCCCAAACTTTTTTATTCTATCGAAAAGTTTCTTGTATTTATATCAACCTCTCTCAGAGTAATTATTGCCATTTAATAAGTTTAAACATATAATTTATAGTAATTGTAATTATAATTATAATTCTTTTTAATTAAGTGTAACTATTAAACGACATAATATAAAAACAGAAGCTTTGTTAAAGATTCAGTTGTTGTCGCGACGTACTGTTTCTATTAGTTATGCTCAAGACGTAACAGGAAACGAAGACCAGCAAGCGGGTAGAGCCGGGTAAGTTGTTAAACACTTTCAATTTTTGTATAAAACAAGGGAATGGTTTACATTATAAATGATAAGTGGGCTTGATTACAAAAAATTATATTTGAATGAATGACGTCCTTATTGTAACTTTTGTCCCTATTTATGTTTGGTAAATACAAATGTATTATAACGTAGTATTTATTTTATTCTTTCTGAAATTGTTACCAACATTTTAAATTAATATTCTTGTTTGTTTCATTCACCATATTTATTTATTCCGTCATTATTTTTGTTTCCTCTTAATTGCTCAAAATGTCTTAAAATTATGAAGCATTCTCTTACTTCACTAATTATAGGTATAAAACTGATCAATTTTCTCCTAATACGAAGTTTGTATACAATTGTGTCCTAACCTAAATATAAATGACTAGGTAATGTATCTTGTCTACCCAAGGCTCTAAATGCTCGAAGTAATTAAATTATAGTCCAGAAGATAGCGGAAATAATATTGAACAAAGTCAATAACATCTGAATCTAACGTCCGGCTATGCAGTTACTTGGAGAGTAGCAAAGCACAATACTCTATGCACTTCGTCAGAACAGTACATAATACACTTAAACTCATACACTCTACACTTTACAGACAAGGACAAACACATTACACAAACTAGGGTCTTCGTCCCTAGTTAATTGGCGTGAGCCAAGGGAGAAGGAAGGGATTAGCTCAGTGGTAGCACGCTGGACTAGCAACGCGAATCCAGCATGCTGCTCTTAGATTTTCTCCTAGAAGCCTCTACAACGCCTAGGAACTCCTAGGGGTAAGGTAATGAGCAGGGTTGTCTGTAGCTAGAGGGGGGCACAATGGATCTTTCGGATCGCAGTGCGGATAGTCCCCTCTTACAACAATCTACAACGTCCAGATATCTCTAAAATTTGCA
This sequence comes from Triatoma infestans, assembly GCA_011037195.1. Classification (NCBI taxonomy): domain Eukaryota; kingdom Metazoa; phylum Arthropoda; class Insecta; order Hemiptera; family Reduviidae; genus Triatoma; species Triatoma infestans. The sequence continues at coordinate 7,891 of JAAEAF010006846.1, forward strand.
TTAACCTTTTATCATTTTTAATAATTTTTATAAATTTTGTGCGTGCGGTTATTAAAAGTGTACAATAATTTGTAAACCGTACGCCTGACTGTACAACAATTAAATTACTGTGTCAGATTTGCTTATTTTATCATTTAAAAAAAACAAAAAAACAAAACAAAAATGCCGAAATTGCCCAACAGGTAAAGTTGCTAACCGTATTATGGTCTCCCGGAATTGCTAAGCAGGTTTGGATTAAGTCTTCTCTAGGTGCTTCTGGAGTTGTTGGTTTCCTGAAATAATTTTTTTCTTTGAGATATCTCCAAGGGGGATTAAATCTGGCGATCTGGCGAGGAGAAAAATGAATGAGATGTTCAGTAGCCGCTGGATCGGGAGACAAGGACCGGTAAGCTGGCCTTCCAGATCGATTGAATATCTCGGCAACGGTTTGAAAAAATTGAAGTGAAATTAACGGCATTATTCTTAATTTTTTTTTTTAGTAGTTTTCAATACAGTAGTAAAAATGGGGGGGGGGGTCAAAAGGATATTGCCAACTTTCAATCACCGATTTCAGGTGACAAGGTGGCGGCAATAAAATCAAATAACATTAATACCATCATAAACTAGAGCGCAAATACTTCAATAAACGTTATGTTCACTTTGTTTGATATCTTTTTTCGTTTAAGAGTTATTTGAAAAGTGGCCTGTTTAAATGGGACACCCTGTATACAATTGTATTAACAAGGAGTAAGAGAAAATTGTGATTTAGACCCTCGAGGGGACTGAGGCGCAGGTGGTTGGTCCAAGGATCAAGCACTCGGAACCCATGGGTAAATTTCCCAGCATCTTCCAGGCGGAGATATTGGAGGATGTGTACAATTTAACCTCGATAGGGGATATAGGAACCAGGAGATTGTTATCCTTTCCGATAGTCAAGCAGTCATTAGAGCATTCAGTGTATCAGTTATCAGCTCTAAAATGGTCTGGGAAATGCCTAGATAAACTTAATAACCTAGGCAGGAGAAACAAAGTTGTGCTTTGGTGGGTGCCGGGGCATGTTGGCATTGAAGGGAATGAGACGGCCTAGGGCCGGAACCTTTTTGTGTGGTTAGCGACTACTTTCTGTTGGAGGAACTTAGGAAGGAAGAGGAGACGAGGAGATCTCAACTCTGGTACGCCCTCCCCGGTTTGCGGCAGGCCAAGATCTGCTTGGGAAATTATAACCGACGGAGATCGAAGGCCTGCATTGAATTGAGCAAGAACAAGCTCCGCGTTCTTACGGGTTTCCTCACGAGGCATTGCCGACTTGGAGGACACTTGGTGAAGCTGGGTTTGGAAAGTGATAGCTCATGCAGTTTCTGTGGAGAGCTGGTGGAAACTCCATTACATCTCCTAACAGACTGCGAGGCTGCCACTCAGAGAAGGTTCAAGAACTCGGATAGCTACCAGGTGGAGGAGGGGGATATACCCTCTCTAGAGCTTGTCAGGATACTGGGATTCCTTAGGGATCTCAGACTGATGGAGGTTTTGTAGAACGGATGTTCAGCTGGGACATCTGTTCGGGTGCTGAGGGCAAGCCTGCGGCACCCAGGGGGCGCATAGCACAATAGACCGGAAAAAAGAAAAAAGGTCGCAGTGCATTGGCTCCCCGCTTCAAAAAAAAAAAAAGAAAAAAAAAAATTATGATTTACAACAAGATTTTTGAGTTATGCTGACTACACACACACACACACGTAAATCCACTCAAACAGACTCAATTTCTAAAAACCGTTTTTTTCGGACTTAAAGTGACATTATGGGACTAACCGTGTAATATTGACGATTTGATAAGTTGGCAATACTTCTTCTTATAGCAAGTAACAGAAAGTAAAAAATCTGGTGTGAAACACTCACACAACTTTCTCTTACTCCAGTTCTCAAAATGATAATTGACAAATTTTATAGTTTGTGTACCAAATTTAATGAAATTCGTCGAAAACTGAAAACACTGTTCAGTAAAAGCGCACTTCCGGTTTACTAATTTTCTTGAAACTCGGAATTTCAGCCATCTATTTATTTCTAACTAATTATGGTTGGATGATAGAATTGTATATCAACTAGGATAGCACTTTGATGAAAATCTAACCCCACCCCTCCCCTAAAAATGCCTTTAAAAGAATTTTCCCAGATAAATGTTTTAGATAAAAGTTGTAGATCTTTGCATGTTTAGTTTATATGAAGTTTCAAAAACATCGTCGGAGCCATTTTTGAGAAAATTGCGAAAAGTGAATAAATCATTTAGTAAAGTGGTAAAGTAAACACACTTCCGGTTATCCGATTTTTTCAAACTCGGAATTTCAACAACATATTTAATTCTAATTAACATTATTTAGATGACAGAATTGTCTAAAAAACTGAAATAGCACTTTACATGGAAACCTAACCCCACCCTTCCCCCAAAAGTGCCCTTCAATGCATTTTCTCGGAGAAATGTTTCAAATAAAAGTTGTAGCTCTTCTATGTGTGGTTGATGTTTGAAGTTTAAAGAAAATCGTCGCAGCCATTTTTGTAGAAAATCGCAAAAAAGTAAAAAATCCAACTAGTAAAGTGGTACTTCCGGTTGAGGAATTTTTACAGATAACGTAGTGTCAGATCCCACGGTGATATCTAAACGGAATATCAAGTTTCAACTTTCTATGGTTTTTCGTTTTTGGAGCTATGCTGTTCACATACACACACAGACCATTTGCTAAAAACCACTTTTTTGGACTCAGGGGACCTCAAAACGGATATTTCCGGTGAAAACTCGATATCGAAAATTTGACACGATTACAATACTTCCTCTTACTAGGAGTAAGAGGAAGTAAAAATATGAACAATATAAAACGTAAACTAGAAGATATAAATAAAAATTCACACTAGTATGTAAATAGAGACGTGCAAATGATGCAGACAAAACAAATAGTGTAAAAAAAAAAAAAAAAAAAAATTATTATATAAAAATAACTTTCTGTATCTCACATACATTTCGTCATCAAAACTATTCAACATTCTTTAATTGTATGTACAATTAAAGAAGATAGTTTTTTTTTTCCTTTTTTATTTTTTATTTTTTTTATTTTTTAAATTTAACGTAATTGGCTATATAAATGTGTATCCCTTGAATTTGGCTACATTACAAACTAGGCCTGAAATAGTAAACATGTTCAAGGATAAGAATGAATTGTAACTATTTTTGTACCTACTCATTGTTGTATTAAAAAAACAACCATATTCTATGTACAATCTTTTTTTACTTTTTTTTTTATATTTTATTAACAATTTTGAACTTACTCGCTGTAAGAGAAAGTATGATAATGATTTTGTTGAATTTTCGAATTTGTGTGTTCGCAAAAAATAAAAATGTTTTGAGTTGCTCTGAGTACGAAAAAAGTTTTTAGCGTCTTATCAAAAAAAAAAAAAAGTCTGGTGTGAAACACTCACACAACTTTCTCTTACTCCTATTCTCAAAATTATAATTGACAAATGTTATAGTTTGTGTACCAAATATAACGAAATACGTCGAAAACTAAAAAAAAAAAAAAAAAAAAAAAAAAACTGTTCAGTAAAAGCGCACTTCCGGCTTACTAATTTTCATTAAAACTTGGAATTTTGGCCATCTATTTATTTCAAATTAATTTCTGTTTGGATGATAGAATTCTATATAATCAAACTATGTGATACCACTTTAAAGGAAGGCTGTAACCCTACCCTTCCCCCCAAAAAAGTGCCCTTAAATGAATTTGCCCAGAGAAATGTTTTTAAATAAAAGATGTAGATGTTTTGCATGTTTAGTTTATATATACGAAGTTTCAAGAAAATTGGCGCTCGCCATTTTTTGAGAAAATCGCGAAAAAGTAAAAAAAAAAAAAAAAATCATCTAGTAAAGTGTTAAAACAAAACATACTTCCGGTTATTCTAATTTTTTTTTGTCAAACTCGGAATTTCAACGTTGTAGTGGCGTGGGACCTAAGCCTATGTGGCTTTTATCCCCCCGATACCCCCTATTCCCTTAATTAATCTCCCCCGATAGCTTACCGGTTAGTCTCAATATCCCAAGATATCCCTAAACTCTAACTCGCCCAGGCAATCCTGCGAGAGAGTGGTGCCCTCCCAAATACGCGAAACCTAGTACCAGCGAAACGGGGACACTGACATAAGTAGTGGTACACCGTTTCCCTGACTCCGACGTCGCAGTTCTGGCAAATGGCACTAGACGTCCTCCCTATGTTAAACAAGTGACTTAGAGACACTCAAGTGTGTCCAGTCACTACCCCCACCAAGGTTCTCAGACCTGCCCTACTGAGGGACAGGAGATACTCCAACATTCCCTGCTTACTTACTTTTATAAATCTTTTAGCTTGGAGGCACCACCTGCATGTCCCCCCAGCATTGCTCCAAGACTCTCATCTCCCAGAGTTTAATCTGTTTATCACGAAACTTCTTTGTGACGGCAAGGGCTGGTTCAGGACCACAAAATGGTAATGACGACCCCTCCCTAGCCAATTGATCCGCTCTCTCATTGCCCTCTATTCCCGCATGTCCGGATATCCAATAGAGACGCACCTTACCCCTCCGAGCCAAAGCATTGAGCCTTCTCCAAGTTTAGAGAAAATCGTCGGAGCCATTTTTGAGAAAATCGCAAAAACGTAAAAAAAAAAAAAACTAGTAAAGTGGTACTTCCGGTTGAGGAATTTTGACAGATAACGCACCGTCAGATCCCATGGTGATACCTAAACGTAATATCAAGTTTCAACTTTCTACGGTTTTTCGTTTTTGAGCTATGCTGTTCACACACACACACACAGACCATTTGCTAAAAACCACTTTTTTGGACTCAGGGGACCTCAAAACGGATATTTCCGGTGAAAACTCGATATCGAAAATTGACACAATTACAATACTTCCTCTTACTAGGAGTAAGAGAAAGTAAAAATAATAATAATTTGGCGTGAAACACTCACACGAGTTTCTCTTACTCGTTTAAATACAATTGTATGCATATATATAAAATGACAGATTTGCTTTAAACTTGAATTTTAGGTTTTTGTCCAAACATAAATATAAAGATGGTGGGATATAAGTGCTAACTTGCTGATCTTCGCAGGTAGAGAAGTGGTGATTATATTATGGGCATAGCAGAGCGCCCTAAAAACACTGAACCAACTGCAAATTACCCTGTGGCGCAACAGCCCATGAATAGGGCCTAGGCTTGCCAGACGGTGATTTTGAATAGTGGTATGCACACCGCAGTTCCCACGCCATTTTCTTCTGGCCTTTGCTACCTAGGGCGCTACTAACTGTAGCTTCCCACTTTTTTATCACGATGCTGGGTCAACACCGACTTTGGTGTCCTCACGGGAATCGACCCTTAAATTCTCGCACTAAAGGCAAGTGCGCTAGCCACTAGACCAACGCGTGAAAACCAACTACATATAACATTTCAAATTAATGCCACAAATTCCGTACAACGTTCCAAAACAAAGGTGATACATTTTCTAGTTGTACAGGATGTATTATTCCAGATAGAATTTTTATTTACAAGTTATTTACATATAATATATACAAACTTTGGAAACAGGGGTACAAATGCACATAGCATTACACCTTCCAGTGAGCTTAACTGTAGTCAAAGTTTAATTAATTACAGTTATCTGGAAAAAAGAAAAGAAAAACCCAATGACTTTATGAAAAATTAGCTCTAAGGATGTTTTTGATACGCTTGTGCCTATAATCAAGTGTCATATCGTAACTGGGGCTATGGACCGGCAGAGAGGGTTTTGTGTGAACAGTGATGTTAGTCAGAAGTTTTGTTAGTCGGTTTTTTTATGTAGTCAGTAATTGTGGATGTGTCAGTTAGTTCGTGAAGATGTGATATACGGGTGTAGCGGGGCATGTTAGTAGCAATACGGAGGAATTTATTTTGGACAATTTGGAGTTTGGAAAGGTTGTTCTTACATGTAAAGCTCCAAGTTGAACAGGCATAAGTGAGCATCGGACGGATTATAACTTTATAAAGGATTAATTTGTTTTTTGTGGACAATTTGGAGTTGCGGGAGAGAAGTGGAAAGAGGGAGTCTAATGGCTGTCTTTCCAGCGATATTTCTGTCTTTTATATGTTTGTAGTGAAGTTAAGACTGTTTATAGTACTATTGACTGTAATGTTATGATTGATGTACAGTCTACGTTTAGTAGTAAATAGAATGGCATCAGTCTTTTTGTGGTTGATATGTACTTTCCATTTGTTGAAGTATTTTGCCAGTTTAGTCAATGCATTACTAAGTCTGTTTGATGTATTATTCCAAGTTTGCAAACGTTTTCGAGAAAATTAGCTCAAAAACATAAAACCGTAGAAAGTTCAAACTTGATATTCTGTTTGGGTATCACCATGGGATCTGATGGTTCGTTATCTGTCAAAATTTCTCAACCAACCGGAAGTACCACTTTACTAGTTGTTTTTTTTTTTACTTTTTTGCGTTTTTCTCGAAAATGGCTACGACGATTTTCTTCAAACTTGGTATATCAACTCACATACAACGAGCTACAACTTTTATTTGAAATATTTTTCTGGGAAAATTCATTTAAGGGTACTTTTGTAGGAGGGGTGGGGTTATGTTTTTCTCTAAAGTACTATCAAAGTTGATTATACAATTCTATCATCCAAAGGAAATTAATTAGAAATAAAAATTTCCGGTTTTTCAAGGAAATCATGAACCGGATGTGCGCTTTTACCGAACAGTTTTTACTTTCTCTTACTCCTAGTAAGAGGAAGTATTGTAATCGTGTCAAATTTTCGATATCGAGTTTTCACCGGAAATATCCGTTTTGAGGTCCCCTGAGTCCAAAAAAGTGGTTTTTAGCAAATGGTCTGTGTGTGTGTGTGTGTGTGTGTGTGTGTCCGTGTGTGTGTGTGTATGTATGTATGTGAACAGCATAGCTCAAAAACGAAAAATCGTAGAAAGTTGAAATTTGATATTCCGTTTAGAGGTCACCATGGGATCTGACTGTACGTTATCTGTAAAAATTCCTCAACCGGAAGTACCACTTTACTAGTTGGATTTTTTTACTTTTTTGCGATTTTCTCAAAAATGGCTCCGACGATTTTCTTTAAACTTTAAACATCAACCACACATACAAAGAGCTACAACTTTTATTTGAAACATTTCTCCGGGAAAATGCATTGAAGGGCACTTTTGGGGGAGGGGTGGGGTTAGGTTTCCATCTAAAGTGCTATTTCAGTTTATTAGACAATTCTGTCATCTAAATAATGTTAATTAGAATTAAATATGTTGTTGAAATTCCGAGTTTGAAAAAAATCGGATAACCGGAAGTGCGTTTACTTTACCACTTTACTAAATGATTTATTCACTTTTTCGCAATTTTCTCAAAAATGGCTTTGACGATTTTTTTGAAACTTCGTATATAAACTAAACATGCAAAGATCTACAACTTTTATCTAAAACATTTCTCTGGGAAATTTCTTTTAAGAGCACTTTTAGGGGAGGGGTGGGGTTAGATTTTCATCAAAGTGGTATCCTAGTTCATTATACAATTCTATCATCCAAACATAATTAGTTAGAAATAAATAGATGGCTGAAATTCCGAGTTTCAAGAAAATTAGTAAACCGGAAGTGCGCTTTTACTGAACAGTTTTTTTCGACGAATTTCATTAAATTTGGTACACAAACTATAAAATTTGTCAATTATCATTTTGAGAACTGGAGTAAGAGAAAGTTGTGTGAGTGTTTCACCCAGATTTTTTTTTTAGTTTCCACGAATTTCATTAAATTTGTACACAAACTATAAAATTGTCAATTATAATTTTGAGAACTGGAGTAAGAGAAAGTTGTGTGAGTGTTTCACACCAGATTTTTTTTTTAGTTTTCAACGAATTTCATTAAATTGGTACACAAAACTATAAATTTGTCATTATAATTTTGAGAACTGGAGTAAGAGAAAGTTGTGTGAGTATTTTCACACTAGATTTTTGTCTTTTGGAATTATCACGAATTTTTTAAATTTCACTTTTAAGAATTTTTTTTTTTACTCTCTCTCATAAATAGATTTATTCATATTAGAAAGGAAATGAATTTAAAATTTATACAAACCATAGAGTTAACAAATTTCATTCTCTGTTATTGTAACAAATATTATTCTCTTTCAAATGATGATGAACAGGCCCATGGCAAAAAAGGAACTGTACAATTGTTCAATTAGATTTGACATATTTGTGTCATACTAGGCGCCGTGGCAGCTTTATAAAAGGCATACACTACTGACTTCCTCTCGTTACGCTGTAGTTTGGGTTCGATTCTTGGTGTAGTAGGCCTTGGTGTTATATAATAATATATATATATATAGTGACGTCACATTCTACCTGACACCATCAACTACGTCAACTGAGATCGGTAATTGAACTAAAAGTCAATTAAGTAATAAATGGTCATTATTTTGGTTAATATTATTTTTTTTTTATTTTCTGTTTATTCATAATCTGGTATGAAACAATGGCATGTTTTTTGAGATATTTTATTATCACATATATACGCACGCGCATACACACCCACACATACAATTACTATTTGCTAAAACAAAAGACATTTAAAACATTTGGAAATTTCCATAGTTAATTTTCAGAAAAAAAAATGCTTGATTTTTTTAATCAAATTATTCAAATTTTGGAAGAAAATTACGCTAGTATTAAATTTGACTTAAAGAGAATCACTTTTCAAAGAAAACTATTAGAAAATTATTAGATTCCTGATAATGATAATGATAATGAAAATGTGAAAGAATTTGGTGACTACAGTCATTGATTTGATCAAGGAGCAATTAAAATTGGTTATACAACTTATTGAATTGGACATAATTAGATCAAATTACTCCCAAAAGGTTTCATGTACTATGAGCAACCAGTAATTTAAAACATTCAAAAAAGATATGAATGTCGAAAGATTATACTTATGAAGAAAGGCAAAGAAGCTAAACAGCTTATTGAGTATATGCTAAGAGCTAGGCAGTCCAGATTGTAGTGCTTCTTTGAAAGGGATGATAAATTTTCTAGTTGATAACGAAATATTTACTCTACAGAAGTTTACTCAGTCAATAAAATGACCAACACTTTTCAATAGAAACGTCAACAGGTGTGCTCTGGTTTTTCCGGCACAGAAATTTCGGATAAGTAAAAAGATAATAAAACAACCAGAACAATTGGCTGCCTACCAAAACATATACCTCAAGAGAAAATGACCTCATATGGCGTTGGTCTTAAAAAAAAAAGGAGAACTTCCCAAGTATTCTCCGAAGAAGAGAAATGAAATTTAACAATTTAGCTTTTCAGAGACATTTTCCGTGGTAGCCTGGCTTCATTTTGTGGTCATCAATCGGTTTCGGGTGTTCGCCCGAATCTTCAAGATGCGTTTTTCTCAGACAGTGTGACAACACAGACTTGCACAGAGCTAATTCAGTTTGTTGTCACACTATCTAAAAAAGCGCATCCTGAAGATGGGCGAACGCCCAAAACCGATCGATGACCACAAAATGAAGCCAGGCTACCACGGAAAATGTCTCTGATACTTTCCAGTTCTGCGGAATCAACCACCACAATTTACTTTTTAGTGAGTCAGAAATGAATCTACCACAAGAGGGATGGCGGTTCTTTTAGAATTCTTCCAGAATTTTTGCACACTCAACTAACATTGAATCGCCTACCATATAGGGTGAACAATAAATTTAATATCAGATTTCTGTTTTCAGTATATTAATGGTTTCAATAATCAATTTAATGTTGATCAAGAAATTATTATGTAGGTTTGTTCGGCGTTATTCACGTTGTCTTCTAGACTTCTATGTAATTTTTTTTTTTTTTTTTTTTTATTTAAGGCGCTTCAAATCTACGGTCATCTATTTTCTTTAAATTAAGTATGTGACGTACACATGTAAAAAGCTACAACTTTTATTAACAATATTTCTCGTGGTAAACTCATTTAAGCGGACTTTTGAGAGAGGGATAGGATTTATATGTTTTCCTCTGGATGATACAATTCTACCATCTGGACCAAAATTAATTAGAAATAAATAGATTGCCAAAAAAGTTCCGAGTTTCAAAAAAAAAAAAAAAACTAGTATACCTAAAGTGCGTTTTTACTAGTTTTTTTTCGTGTTTATTTTTTGCGGTTTTCTCCACAAAATTTTTCGACGAATTTCATTAAATTTGGTGTACTATCTATAAATTTTGTCAATTATAGTAATGAAAACTGGTGTAATAGAAAATTGTGTGAGTGTTTCACACCAGTTTTTTTTTTTATTTTTATATAATTATAGTATATGGCCAATTGGCACGTTATATGTATTGTTCTGTTTAACTCAAAGTATAATGTAATTATAGTGTTTACTTCAATAATCCAAGTTATTATTATTATTATTATTATTTTTTAATTTAAGGCGCGTGAACATCCTATGGTCATGGGCGACCGGTGCCTGATCAGTGCTCTGCCGGCCTCCGGACAGTGTTCTCTCGTTACAGACAACACTGTCCATCACCGGATAGTGAGCTGTAGAGGCACCTAGGAAGAAAAAAATGTAAGCGACAGCTGAACTCGAACCCAGGTCCTCCGCGTGGGAGTCCAATACGCTAACCACTACGCTATTCCCTTCCCTAAGTTGTTATAATGAAAGTATTCATCCATTTATTTAATTGATTATGGATTCAGTGATGCAAAATTGCTAAAGGTGATATTTTAACCTTTTTTTTATTTTATTTTTTTTTTGTGGTTTTAGATTCTTTGTTATTTACCGAAGTATTTTTTTTTGAAACATGGATTTCAAGATACAACTGAAATGTCGTTGGAGATATGTGTATGTTTGTAGCTTTGTAGTAGCGTGAGCGGTTTAGTAAAAGGGCTTGTATGTATGTTTGAGATAGATGTATTAGTAATAATCAAGAAATCACCATTGTTTTTATAATAAATATATTATTCTCTAACCAAATTTAAGTACATTACAATATCACAACTGTATCTTAATAAATGATGTATATCTAGAATAACAGCAAATCTCTATCCAGCAGTAGGGATATAGTAGTCTGGGCCGTTACCAGATAGGGGAGGAAGAAATACCTACCTAGAACCTTTCAGGATCCTGAGATTCCTCAGGGAGTTAAACCTGGAGAGGGTGCTATAGATGAGCTAGCTCATCTTAGGCACCAGAGGGGGTACAATAGATCAAGAAAAAATTGCCGCGGTACAGACCCTTGGTAAAAAAAAAAAAAAAAAAAAAAAATTCATCATGGCTAAAACAGCTAATAGTTTTTTTTGTAATTAAGGCGCGTCAACATCTCTGGTCATTGGCGCCTGGAGCCTTCTCAGTGCACTGCCGGCCTGTGTTCTCTCGTTACAGACAACACTGTCCATCACCGGACAGTGAGCTGTAGAGGCTCCTAGAAAGAAAAAAAATCTAAGCGACAGCTGAACTCGAACCCGGATCCTCTGCGTGGGAGTCCAGTATGCTAACCACTTAGCTATCCCCTTCCCATTCTACGTAATTAATTTATACTTAGTTTGTATACGACAAGTAATCCCAACCATTTCTATATTAGGGCTAAGGGAAAATTTCGGAAATATATAAAGAACATTTTTTTAAATTTTTATAATTGTATTAACTGCCGTTAGTGAAAAAATAGTGTGCATGTTTTTATATTTATTGAAACAAGTAACATACGTAGGAAAAAAATCAATGTACAAAATTTATTACAAAAAATGGCCTAAACATTTCTGACCCACTTCTATTACACAGAATGTTTTAAACGCACAACAAAACAAAAATAACTTTACAAAAGGCGTACTGACCTTCACTTATTGCTTTCACATTCCAGCATTCTTTTTCAAAGTCCCTTTACAACTTGCTTATTAATACATATAAATAGGATAAAGGTGTTTGGAGAAATTAAGTGAATGTTACTATTATATAATAAAAAAAATCTGGTGTATAAAAATAATACGACTTTTAGTTTATTTCAAATTAATACAATTTAATAATTAAATTTTCTATAAAATTATAACGCTGGCTATAAAAAAAAAACTGATAAGGGGTTATACTTGTACACCTGAGCAGACTTATGTGAATTTCCTTTGCCCTAAAAAAAACCCCATCAAAGTACATGCAATTTAAATATAAATCTAACAGACAGATACCCCAAACCCTATTAAAATTAATTTCTTCGGAATATATTACGAATAAAAGTGATGTTTTCATCTGTACAGTAAAAAAAAAAAAAAAAAAAAAAATCTGGTGTGAAACACTCACACACTTTCTCTTACTCCAGTTCTCAAAATTATAATTGACAAATATTATAGTTAGTGTACCAAATTTAATGAAATTCGTCGAAAACTGACAAAAAACTGTTCAGTAAAAGCGCACTCTCCGATTAATTTTTCTTGAAACTTAGAATTTTGGCCATCTATTTATTTCAAAATTAATTTTGTTTGGATGATAGAATTGTATAATCAACCATGATAGCATTTTAAAGAAAAACATAACCCTCACCCCTTCCCTAAAAGTGCCCTTAAATTAATGTTCCTAGAGAAATATTTTATGTAAAAGTTGTAGATCTATGTATGCGTAGTTTATATAAAAAGTTTCAAGAAAATCATTGGAGCCAGTTTCGAGAAAATCGCAAAAAAGTAAAAAAAAAAACAACTAGTAAAGTGGTTCTTGTGGTCGTGGAATTTTGGCAGATAACATACTGTCAGATCCCATGGTGATACCTAAACGGAATATCAAGTTTGAACTTTCTACGATTTTTCGTTTTTGAGCTATGCTGTTCACATACATACACACACACACACACACACAGACTTTTTGCTAAAAACCACTTTTTTGTACTCAGGGGACCACAAAACGGATATTTCCGGCGATAACTCGATATTGAAAATTTGACACGATTACAATACTTCCTCTTACTAGGAGTAAGAGAAAGTAATATTCAAGTTTCAAGAAAATCGTTGTAGCCGTTTCAGAGTAATTTCCAAAAAACTCAAAAAAAAAAAAACCGTTTAAAAAACAAAAGTTGTAGATCTCTGTAACCATAGTTGTATAATAAATTTAATGAAGTCCTATCATCATATTTTTATGGATAAAAATACCTGGTGTGAAACACTCACACAACATTCTCTTACACAAATTTTCAAAATTGTCATTGATAAATTTTATAGTTAGTATAATACGAAATTTAATGAAATTCGTCGGTGTTCGTCGAAATTTTTTGTTGAAAACTGAAAAAAACTGTTCAGTAAAAACGCATTTACGGTTTACTAATTTTCTTGAAACTCGAAATTTTGGCCCATCTATTTATTTCTAATTAATTTTGTTTGGATGTAGAATTGTATAATCAACTATGATACCACTTTAGAGAAAAAAAAACATGACCCCCCCAACCCTCCCACAAAAGTCTCTACAAATGACTTTACCATGATAAATGTTTCAAATAAAAGTTGTAGTTTTTGTTTGTATGTGTAGTTTATATAACAAGTTTATAGAAAATAGTTATAATTATTATTATTATTTGTTTGTGGGCTGGGAAACCCTACGCTATCCAAAGCCTCACTGGGCCCATATAGCTGCCCAAAGAAAAACAACAACAAACGGAGTCTAGAACAAAAATCCAGACCCGGATCTAATCCAACTAAGATTCACCGCAGTCCGAATAAATCGGACAATAACCTTAAGTGGAAACAGCCTAAGAGCTCCTTCCACAGACATCCTATTCCGCACAAAGGTCCTTAACCTAATTTCCTCACAACCCAGGCAATCACTCATAAGATGGATGGGTGTTTCCTCCTCTGTCTCACAGACTCTACAAAATGGATGAGCCCCATTATGTAGAGCTGTCTCCTTAAACCACAATGTCCAGTAAGAGATCCAACCAGATGCCTGAGAGCGCTCCGTGAAAAACCCAGCAACGTCTCACTAATGGCCTTGTCCGGACCCCCGATGAGCATTTTGGACTGCCGAAAACCAACTGAGCTCATCCACAAGGATGAATGCTGTGAAGTTGTCCATGTCTGGAAGCCTTGACAGACATGTGCCAGAAGACACGCCAACAGCAGGCTCGGGACCAATGAAAGGAAGAGAGGCGCCTAATTTGGCAAACCTATCCACCTCCACATTCCCAAAAATCCCCATGTGACCTGGCATAGAAGCATATCCAGACTAGAAGCATATCCTTCAGACAAGTAAACTCTTCCAGTCTTTTAGAACATTCTAACACCATCCTGGAAGTTTGAAGACACATGAACTCAGCGCCTTCAGCGCAGCTTGGCTGTCCGAGCAGATACGTACACCAAAGAAAATAGTTAGATTCGTTTTAGAGAAAATGGCAGAAAACTGAAAAATACTTCTCAGTAAAAACGCACTTCCGTTTATCCGATTTTTTTTTTTTTTTTTTAAACTCGGAATTTCAACAACACATTCAATTCTAATTAATATTAATTAGGATTACAATAAATAAAGTTAATTAGAATTAAATATGTTGTTGAAATTCCGAGTTTGAAAAAAATTCGGATAACCGGAAGTGCGTTTACTTTACCCCCTTTATACTAAATGATTTTTTTTTTCACTTTTACACGATTTTCTCAAAAAATGGCTCCAATGATTTTCTTAAAATTTCTTAAATAAACTAAACATTCAAAGATCTACAACTTTTATTTAAAACATTTCTCTGGGAAAATTCATTTTAAGGGCACTGGGTGGGGTTATGTTTTTCTTTTAAATACTATCATAGTTGATTATACAATTCTATCATCCAAACAAAATTAATTAGAAATAAATAGATGGCCAAAATTACGAGTTTCAAGAAAATTAGTAAACCGGAAGTGTGCTTTTTAACTCAACAGTTTTTTTTTCAGATTTCGATGAATTTCATTAAATTTGTCCATTATACTTTTAATATTTCAAATTTTATATGCAGTTGGTACAGTGTTTTTAGAGCGCTCTACCGGACCATTATATAATCATCACTTTTGTACCTGTCAAGATCAGTAGGTTGGTACTTATCCGCCGGCCATTATATTAAAAAAAAATTGTGCTTTAAAAGTAATCTTAACATCATCCAAACAGTTTCTTACTTAGAACGCACATAACAGACGTTTTCTCTATAAATCATTCGAAGTGTATTGTAAAAATTTTTCTCTTACTCCTAGTAAGAGGAAGTATTGTAATCGTGTAAAATTTTCGATATCGAGTTTTCACCGGAAATATCCGTTGAGGTCCCCTGAGTCCAAAAAAGTGGTTTTAGCAAAATGGTCTCTGTGTGTGTGGGTGTGTGTGTGGTGTGTGTGTCGTGTTGTGTAT
Organism: Triatoma infestans; assembly: GCA_011037195.1. NCBI lineage: Eukaryota > Metazoa > Arthropoda > Insecta > Hemiptera > Reduviidae > Triatoma > Triatoma infestans. The sequence goes on from JAAEAF010006846.1 coordinate 23,236, forward strand.
GTATGTATGTATGTGACAGAATAGATAACTCAAAAACGACAAGGTCGTAGAATAGTTGAAATTGATATTCCGTAGAGGTCACCATGGATCTGACTGATACGTTATCTGAAAAATTCCGTAAACGAAGTACCACTTTACTAGTTGGATTTTTTACTTTTTTGCGATTTTCTCAAAAATCGCTCCGACGATTTTCTTGAAACTTTAAACATCAACCAAACATACAAAGAGCTACAACTTTTATTAGAAACATTTCTCCGGGAAAATGCATTGAAGGGCACTTTTGGGGGAGGGGTAGGGTTAGGTTTTCATCTAAAGTGCTATTTCAGTTTATTAGACAATTCTGCCATCTAAATAATGTTAATTAGCATTAAATATGTTGTTGAAATTCCGAGTTTGAAAAAAAATCGGATAACCGGAAGTGTGTTTACTTTACCACTTTACTAAATGAGTTATTCACTTTTTCGCAATTTTCTAAAAAATGGCTCTGACGATTTTTTTGAAACCTCGTATATAAACTAAACATGCAAAGATCTAGAACTTTTATCTAAAACATTTCTCTGGGAAATTTCTTTTAAGAGCACTTTTAGTGGCGGGGTGGGGTTAGATTTTCATCAAAGTGCTATCCTAGTTCATTATACAATTCTATCATCCAAACATAATTAGTTAGAATAAATAGATGGCTGAAATTCCGAGTTTCGAGAAAATTAGTAAACCGGAAGTGCGCTTTTATTGAACGGTTTTTTCAGTTTTCGACGAATTTCATTAAATTTGGTACACCAACTATAAAATTTGTCAATTATCATTTTAGAACTGGAGGTAAGCGAAAGTTGTGGAGTGTGTTTTCACACCAGATTTTTTTTTTTTACAAAAACCTTAGAATTACGGGAATTATCATAAGATCTATTTTGGTTTAAGTATTTGATTATCTTTATATGAATGAGAAAATTCAATTTAATCAAGAATTTTTTTTTTTTTTTTGTTTCTGATTATTTTTTTTTTTATTACATATCTTTAGATGGATTAATTATAAACAAAGTAATTTAATTTCGTATATATATAACAATCTTTTTTATTTATGGAATGATATGGTTGTTAATTTTGTCCTTGAAGTTGCTTTACATTCTGATTATATTACTGTAAAGATAAGATAACAAATAATTTTAAAAATGTCCGGTAGGCGAAGTCTACAATTAAGAGTTGGTGTTGTGATATCTTAGGAAAACAGAATACTTGATGTGAAAAACCTTGAGACAGATCGACATCATCCACGAGAAATGTCTGGAGCCTAGTGGCCTGGTCACCGATTTGAGAAAAACGATTGTTTATTTTATTCTTTATTGTTAAGTACTCTATAAACATAATAATCATAAATAGAAACTTATTATTCAACGATGGTATCCTTATATTTTTACCTACAGGGAGATTATTACAACCAGCGGTGATGGACAGTGTCTGTCTGTACAGACAGTGCACTCATAAATACTAAAATTGAAACGACATAGAGATTTGCATGGTCACTTTGCATGGATTCCGCTAACAAGCATTGCAATGGTTCCTTATATCGGACAGAGAAGCTTTCGCGTCCTTGCAATAATTGTTAGGTCTAGTTTTTTGTTTCTTTTTTATCCCAAAATATTCGACCTTTCTTTTTTTGTTGTAACATATCTTAAAAATTTATGTACCAGGACGGTTATGTGTGCGTGTGTCTAATAACTGCAAAATGTCAACAGGGGCGTAGACTTCCTTAAACATTCTACGTCAACTTCTGTAAATACTTTAAGAAATATTTAGAATCTCTCTCAGCAGAATTTCAATTAGAAAAAAAGTTAATATTTTATTTTTTAGTTATTTTCTTGTTTATGATAATTATTAATTCCCGATAATTTTCATTTTAACTCGCCGATAGGTAAGGTAATGAAGGTATTTGTAATAGTGACAGAAAAAAATCAAACTCAAAAGTTGATCCACATCATTAATCTATCTCTATTAGTGTAACCCATCTATAAGTTAATTGCGCATGAAAAAATTAGAAATTAATTATCAAAATATATAAATAATGAAGGGCTTGCCTTGTTTGGTCATTGGTGACAACCAGCGGTATAAATATATTGTTCAAGAAAATATGATCATACTTCATAAAAATTACTAAATATTTTCAAAATTGTAGGCTATGAGTAATGAGGATTTCATTGTGGCCTCATTAGCAAAAAATATTAAATTGTTGTGACAGTCAACGTGTTAATAAGATCATAGACATTTTCCGTGGTAGCCTGGCTTCATTTTGTGGTCATCGGCCGGTTTCGGGCGTTCGCCCATCTTCAGGATACGTTTTTCAGACAGTGTGACAACAACTGAGCAAATTCAGTTTACACACTGACTAGTGTTTTTAGTTGTATTTAAAAAACTAAACTCTTAAACTAGGTCAAGGGGTATGGTGATGGTAACTGGGTGGGAAAAGAAACACGTGTTTGGGTTGTTAAAGGGGCAAATTTTCCTTAAAATGGAAAACACCCACGTGGGGGGTCTAATTTTTTAAACTCATTGTGGAGGAGATTTACTTTACAATTAACTAATCAAAATAAATATAAGATATATAAAAATAAATTTAAAATTAAATTAAATAACGATTTAAATTAACATAATTGTCTGAAAACGCATCCTGAAGATGGGCGTCGATGACCACAAAATGAAGCAGGGTACCACGGAAAATGTCTATGATGCTTTCCAGCTCTGCGGAACCAACCACCACAACTGTTAATAAGATATTCGCCCAAGCTTACTATAAAACTATTCCAAAGCTGTGCGGCGATACGGATGAATTTAAGAAATCTTATCACTTGGCCACTATAAACATGGAGAAAAACATGCATCCCTTTGGGGCCTGACAACTGTCAGGCAAAGGTTTTGTTAGGAAGAAGAGAAAATGGTATTGCATGTATTGTGCTGTGTGTGGGGGGGGGGGGGCATGTGTGGCTGATATTTCACCTTTCGAGGTGTCTAAGTATGCAGACAGGATCTGGAGAGAGGGTATACAATAACTGTGGGTGACATAATAGTTCCATAGAAGTCAATGTGGCGTAGGCTTGTTAGCCCTTACCTCCAAAGAATCTAATCTAAGGAAGACACTAGGAACTGAGTGATTAGTGGCTTAGTGTGTTGTGATACTAGTTCGATTCCTTGTCTTGGCCCTGTTATCTTGTTTGATGTATTAATATGATTAATATAAAGTAAAAATGTGTTGGCTATCCCGCCTTACTTCGTCCATGGTGAAATGTAGTTGTTGATGATGTGTTTGTGGTAGTTGGTTGTGGCGTGACCTTTTTAGTAAAAGGGCTTGTATGTATGTTTGAGATAGAAGTATTAGTAATAATCAAGAGAGCACCACTGTTTTTAAAATAGATACATTCTCTAAGAGAAATTAAGTTACTTTAAAATATAATAATAATAAGCTTATAATAAACTCTTATGTTATAACTTAAAACTCTTACAGTTCTGATGTGTTCTCCTTGGTGTCTACCACAAATCTGTCTTGAAGGAATGCTCTCATTAACGGGGGATTTTCTTTTACAAAAGAGTTGGCCTAACGGGTTTTTGTGCCTTTGTTTTCCTAATAGCAATGACCTAGATTGTAGTATACCTGGCTCTGTACCCATCACTAAATACACTATTTGAACTATCAAATTTTTACAAAACTATTTTCTAAAACTATTATTTTTCCATTTCATTCTTCCACTACAATGGCCTCTAATCAATAGTTGGCCGTGAAGCCCATCTGTAAAAAATTAGCACTACGTTTCTTTACTTATAATTTATTACTTCTAAAAATTTTCCAAATTTGTAGCCATACAATTGTAAGATAGTGAAAATTATCGCTAAATAGTTATTTTAGAATATGTTAATCATATTGGCACATAAAGTTAAAAAAAAAAAAGAAAAGGTTAAATAAAAAAAATAAAAAAAAAACATTTTTGTTATTATCTATTTAAACTATTTTAAATAGTGAAGTTCATTCAATTATAAATGACCTTATAACTATTAAAATTAATTGAATCTAATTGGACAACAAGTTAAATACAAGATCTTAATTGCCGTATATATAGCAATTTATATAATTATAAAATATTTCTTTAATGTCACATCATATTCTTTCTATACAAACTTTTAGGAATACTATAAACATCTAGTGAAAATGTTGACATCGTAAATTTAAGCTAGTTATACTAGTAGTTAAGAAAATAAATAAATAAAGTTCATTATTTTTGTTTATCTATAACTTTTGGAAACATTCCAATTTATTACTGATTTCCTGATTAAAAATATAAACCAAATTCTTTCTTATCTTTTGTTAAATATTAATACAACCTATATGACTTTCTCTTGTGGCAAATTTATTCAGTTCAGACGCACATTTCTCCTAACATAAATACAAAGCTGGGGGGCGGGTAAGGATCAAGTCCCCTACCAGGGACAGATTGTACAAGTGATTACATTGTAGATCAGAAGAGAGGCCAGTAATATTGAACCTTTTAGACGTAGAAATGTGAACTTATGCACTTTGCTATATTCTTTTTATATTTACATAGGTGGTTTTTTGTTACATTTTCCCAGTGGCAGCACTGACTGTCGTCTTGTTGGGGCGCTTTTTGCTAACTCTGTATTTTACCTTTCTCTTACTCCCTAGTAAGTGGAAGTATTGTAATCGTGTAAAAATTATCGATATCGAGTTTGCACTGGAAATACAAGTTTTAAGGTCTACATGAATCCATAAAATGTTTTATTTTAGAAAATTGTATGTGAACAGAGCATAGCATAAAATACCAAAAATCGTAGAAAGTTCAAAGTTGATATTCCGTTTAGGTATCACCATAGGATCCGACAGTAGGTTATCTGTCAAAATTCCTCAACTGGAAGTACCACTTTATTAGTTGGTTTTCTTACTTTATTGCAATTTTCTCCAAAATGGCTCCGACGATTTTCTTCAAACTTAATATATCACAACTAAACATACAATGACCTACAACTTTTATTTGAAACATATCTCCGGAAAAATGCATTTAAGGACACTTTTGTTGGACGGGTGGGATTAGGATGTCTTCTAAAATGCTATTTTAGTTTATTACACAATTCTATTATCTAGATAATATCAATTAGAATTAAATATGGTGTTGAAATTCCAAGTTTGAGGAAAATCAGATTACCGGAAGTGTGTTTTTACTGAATAGTATTTTTCAATGTTCTGCTCTTTTTTTTTCTAAAACGGCTCCAACTATTTTCTTTAAACTAAGTATGTGAAGTACACATGTAAAAAGCTACAACTTTTATTAACAATATTTCTCCGTATTTCTCTATAACTCATTTAAGCTGGACTTTTGGGAAAGGGGTAGGGTTTATATGTTTTCCTCTAGAGTGCTATCTTATTTGGATTATACAATTCTACCATCTGGACTAAAATTAATAATTAGAAATAAATAGATTGCCAAAAAAATCCCTAGTTTCAAAAAAACTAGTAAACCTGAAGTGCGTTTTTACTAGGGTAGGGTTTTTTTCGGGTTTTCATGATTTTCTCCACAAAATTACCGACGAATTTCATTAAATTTGGTATACTAACTATAAATTTTGTCAATTAAAATTTTGAAAACTGGTGTAAGAGAAATTTGTGTGAGTGTTTTTCGCACCAGTTTTTTTTTTTAATTATAGTATATGGCTGATTGGCTCGTTATATGTATTGTTCTAATGTTTAACTCAAAGTATAATGTAAGCATAGTGTTTACTTCAATAATCCAAGTTATTATTATCATTTTTTAATTTAAGGCGCGTGAACATCCTATGGTCATTGGCGTCCGGTGCCTGATCAGTGCTCTGCCGCCTCCGGACAGTGTTCTCTCGTTACAGACAACACTGTCCATCACCGGATAGTGAGCTGTAGAGGCACCTAGGAAGAAAAAAATCTAAGCGACAGCTGAACTCGAACCCAGGTCCTCCGCGTGGGAGTCCAATACGCTAACCACTACGCTATTCCCATCCCTAAGTTGTTATAATGACAGTATTCATCCATTTATTTAATTGATTATGGATTCAGTGGTGTAAAATTGCTAAAGGTGACATTTTAACCTTTTTTTTATTTTATTTTTTTTTTGTGGTTTTAGATTCTTTGTTATTTACCGAAGTATTTTTTTTTTTAAACATGGATTTCAAGATACAACAGAAATGTCGTTGGAGATATGTGTATGTTTGTAGCTTTGTAGTAGCGTGAGCGGTTTAGTAAAAGGACTTGTATGTATGTTTGAGATAGATGTATTAGTAATAATCAAGAAATCACCATTGTTTTTATAATAAATATATTATTCTCTAAGCAAATTTAAGTACATTACAATATCACAACTGTATCTTAATAAATGATGTATATCTAAAATAACAGCAAATCTCTATCTGACAGACACAGAGATTGAGAGTGCGATTCCTGAAGCAAGTGTTCTGGCTTGGGAAGCAGAATGCAGACTGTTCTTGTTTGAAGGCAGAGTGCAGACTGTCCTTAAGGAATGGTCTCTCTAACAAAACAGTTGGCCAACTAGCATTGTATTAATTTAACGGATTTTTGTGCCTTTGTTTCCCTAATACCAATCACCTAGATTGTAGTATACCTGGCTCTATACCCATCACTAAAATACACTGAACTATCTAATTTTCACAAAACTATTATCTGAAACTATTATTTTTCCATTTCATTCTTCCACTACACAATCTTATGGAACTACAAAATACTTATCCTGTTGAGAATTGTTCCCAACGGAGATGAAGTTATAAAAGGTGGAATTTTATTGATAGTTTTAGCTTGAAACGTTCTTGTGTGAAGCGGTGTTTGTATTTTTAAACGAAATACTAAGTTTGAAGCTATCTACCGTTTTTTCGGTGTTGAGATATGTTGTTAGCACACACATACACCCACACATATACAAACCATTTTTATTAAAAGTAGATTTCTAAAAATTTTATCACAGATCGCAATGCTCTCTTTAGTAAAAAAATTAAAAGTTTAATTCTTGTTATAAATTTATAATATATTGTGGAACAAAAAAATTTTGTTCAGAAATCGGAGATGATTGCAAAATTTTTACTTTTATCACATAGTTGTATGTGAATCTACAAATATTATATTTAGTTAAATCATTTTTCAAAAATAGCAACATATAATTTCCTTTCAGTGTATAACGAATTTATTTTTTATTATTAATGATTGTTTCTGGTTACTATTTCTGTTATTATTATTTTGGCAGGTTTCCTGACTTGTTTCTTAACACATCGCTTTGTATATAAATAAGATTGTGTCTTCTTTCTGCAAACAAACAAAAATTGTTTCCTAACATTTGAAATTTAGTTATATTTTTATTTTTTGATAATTATATATATTTATAAGGGGGTAATTTGAAATTTCTTATATCTATATGCATAAAACTGCATAATCAAGATAATGATTTTTTTTCACCATAACAAAATAAGCAATATTTTGAATTAATTATTTATACTTATCATGCATTTTGAAAAGGAAATCACTGGTGTTAAACACTCACAAGACTTTATCTTACTATTTGTTAATACATAGGAGTACATGACTTTGTAATGGAATCAGATATTAGATGTAATGGAATTGTTTGATGTGTGATTCCTGGAGTAACAGATGTCTTGAAGAGGGCGGAAGTTAGTTGAGAGATTTTGGGAAGTTAGTGCTCGAATAATTAAACGGTTTATATAAAAATAAACTATAATTTAACAATAATTTAAACGTGATAAATGGTAACTAATAACTATAATAAAATACTTAATAATAAATAGAAGATGATAATTTAGAATGGTTAAAATAACGAACTAAAGTGCACAACTACGAGAATGATAAGTTGAATATAACTGTGAATTGCCGCTCGTGTATAGTTTGGTCGTAGATGATATAATAATCATCTCGTTGTATATCATAGAGTTTATATATACTGCTGTTCACACTCACACCAAGACATCTGACTTAGTGTGCGGCCTTGTGCGACCTTCGTAGTTTTCTGACCTTATTTAGTGGCCATACTTATCGCGGTGCCTGCCTTTGAGGTGAGAATTGATGAAAAGGCTTTGTTGTTTGTTCGGTTGACCGCGGCTGTCGGCGGCCAACAGTGTCACTGTTTTCACCCTTTGTTGATTATTTCTTTGGCGTACTTTGCCGATGTCAATGACTTTGCCATGTCATTACATCATCCCCAAATACAGATGTGGTAAAAGAGAACAAGTACCTATCCAGAGACAGGTAGTAAAAGTAATTATGTTCTAAGAGGTAGTATTGTAATCGTGTCAAATTTTCCTTTATCGACTTTTCACCGGAAATGTCCGTTTTGAGGTCCACTGAGTCCAAAAAAGTGGTTTTTTGAAAATGGTCTGTGTGTTTGTACGTATGTATAGCTTGAAAACGAAGAATCGTAGAAAGATCAAATCTGATATTTCGTTAGGTATCACCATGGGCGGATCTGACAGTAAGTTATGTGTCAAAATTCCTCAACCAGAAGTACCACTTTACTAGTTTTTTTTTTTTACTTTTTTGCGATTTTCTCAAAAAAATGGCTCCAACAATTTTCTTCAAACATTGTATATAAACTAAACATACAAAGATCTATCACTTTTATTTAGTACATTTCTCTGGGAATATTCATTTAAGGGTACTTTTGGAGGAGGGGTCACTAAAAAAAAAAAAAAAATAATGAATGGAACGTTCCAAGATTTTCTAAAAACCTTCTAAGTTTTTCGTAAAGTTTTATTAAGTTTTCAATAACTTAAGTATCAATAATACTTATTCGCTTTAATTTCTGAGCTGTTAAGGATTAATAAGTAAACCACAGTTTTCGAATAACGATTATATACTATTACTTTCTCTTACTCCTAGTTAGAGGAAGTATTGAATCGTGTCAAATTTTCAGTATCGAACTTTCACCGGAAATACACGTTTTGAGGTCCCCTGAGTCCAAAACAGTGGATTTTACAAAATAGACTGTGTGTGTGTGTGTGTGTGTGTGTGTGTGTGTGTGTGTGTATATATATGTGAACAGCACAGCTCAAAAACAAAAAAATCATAGCAAGTTCAAACTTGATATTCCGTTTAGTTATCACCATAGGATCCGATAGTGGGTCATCTGTCAAAATTCCTTAACCTGAAGTACCACTTTACTTGTTGATTTTTTTACTTTTTTGCTAGTTTCTCAAAAATGGCTCCAACGATTTTCTTTAAACTTGGTATATTAACTACACATACTAACAGCTACAACTTTTATTTGAAACATTTCTCCGGGAAAATTCATTTAAGAGCACTTCTGGCGGAGGGGTGGGGTTAGGTTTCATCTTAACTGCTATTTCAGTTTATTAGAAAATTCTGTCATCTAAATAATATTAATTAAAATTAAATGTGTTGTTGAAATTCCGAGTTTGAAAAAAAAATCGGATGGCTGGAATTGCCTTTTACCTTTGGTCGTAAGGTGCAATTGGCAGGAAAAAGCATGGGTATGCATCTAATGGTGGGGGCCAGTTCGAGCAATTTGTAATTAATGAGAGTAAAATTTATAATAAAATAGTACTTTTCTTTTTATTCAATCAAAAAACTGTTATAATATATCATTTTGAAATTTCTTATAAGAATCATGTTTTCATTCATAACTTGTAAAATATCACTCAAAAAAAAAAACCGTTCAAGTAAATTTTTCTTACAAAAAATAGAGGAATCTATTTCTTAAATAAAAACCACACCTCCCCATTTGAAAAAATGAAGTTGGTGCCTGTATCTCGCTTCTGGAAGCACCAAAACAAATTTGCAAATTAAATTTGGATTTCTAACACAAAAACTACGGGGGACATGGTATTTTTTTTTTTTTCTTTTCTAGCTATCTTAGTTTCCGAGAAAAATTCGTTATCCATATACCTTGGGACACCCTGTATATATATATATATATATACTTATGTCAGGACAAATGATTAATATTTGATATACAATGAAATTCGGCCATTTTATACATAATTGTATAAACAGGTATAAGAAAAAAATAGTGTGTGTTTCAAAACAGAATTAAAATTAAAAAAGAAAAAAAAATGTATTTTTAGTTTCACACAACCTTCGTAGTTTGAACCGATGAGATCATTCCATTATTATTGGGTATTTATGATATTATTATATTATAGGTGAATGAACTGTTCATTTATTTACTAAAAGGTTGATTAGAGGTTAGAATAATGTTGAAAGCTGCACAGAACCGGATTAAATTCTTTTTTTACTTTCCCTTACTACGGTTAAAAAGGAAGTAACAACAGTGGACTCCCGTATAATGCGGGCGATATGTTCCACATTTTAGGAAAACACGTTATACGAAATATGTTTTATCAGACTAATAAATATGAATTTTATAATTGATTACATAAGCCGGGACAATTTCAAATCTAAGAAATGCTTTCAATAAAAACTTGAAGCACTTTGATAAAGGAAAAACTAAACACTAAACGTAAAGTTTCTTTTAATATAGAAAAAACAAAAAGTGAACAAGTATTTAGTTAATTTTAAAAACTATTAGCTAGGGAAGGGAATAGCTAAGTGGTTAGCGTACTGGACTCCCACACGGAGGACACGGGTTCGAGTCCAGCTGTCCCTTAGATTTTTTCTACCTAGGTGCCTCTACAGCTCAATTTCCGGTGATGGACAGTGTTGTCTGTAACGAGAGAACACAGGTCGGCAGTGCACTGAGAAGGCTCCAGGCGCCAATGACCAGAGATGTTGACGCGCCTTAGATTACAAAAAAAATTATTAGCTGTTTTAGCCATGCTGATTTCTTTTTTTTTTTTTTTTTTTTTTTTACCAAGGGTTTCGTTCCGCGACCATTTTTTTTGATCTATTGTACCCCCCCTGGTGCCTAAGATGAGCTAGCTCATCTAAAGCACCCTCTCCAGGTTTAACTCCCTGAGAAATCTCAGGATCCTGGAAGGTTCTAGGGTAGGTATTTCTTCCTCCCCTATCTGATAACGGCCCAGACTACTAAATCTTCTTTGAATGACGGCATCACAGTCCGTAAGGAGATGTATCGGAGTTTCCTCCGCCTCTCCACACAATCTGCATATGCCGTCACCTACTAGGCCAAGCTTTCTCAGGTGCCCCCTGAGTCTGCAATGCCCCGTAAGGAATCCCGAAAGAATACGGATCCTATTCCTACTCAGACTGATGAAGGCTTTCGACCTTTTCTGGTTATAACCGCCCAGACAGACCTTGGCCTGCCTCAGTCCCGGGATGGTGTTCCAGAGACGAGCTCTTTTAGCCACCTCCTCCTTCTTGATTTCTTCTAGAAATACTTGGTCACTGACTCCACAAAAGGGCTCTGGCCCAATAAGAGGAGATACAGCGCCTTCCTTTGCCAGGGCGTCAGCTGCCTCATTACCTTCCACGCCGACATGTCCCGGCACCCAATGCAGGGTAACTTTATTGCTCCTGCCTAGTTCATTAAGTTTGCCTAGGCAATCCCATACCATTTTAGAACTGAGTACGTAAGAGCTCAGTGCTTTAATGGCCGCCTGACTGTCGGATAGGATAACTATCTCCTTATTCCGATATCCCCGATCAAGGTTCAACTGAGCGCACCTTCCAATAGCGTAGATTTCCGCCTGGAAGATGCTAGGAAACCTGCCCATGGGTTCTGTGTGTTTGATTCTAGGCCCAAAGACCCCTAGCCATGCTGATAGAAAATTGTTGTGGTGGTTGATTCTACAGAGCTGGAAAGTATCAGAGATATTTTCCGTTATAGCCTGCTTCTTTTTTTGTGGTCATCGACCGGTTTTGGGAGTTCTAGTGTTTCGGTTCGAGATGTTTTTGTTAAACACTAGTGTGTTTAACGGAAAATCAGGCTTTCACGGAAAATGTCTCTGATGCTAATAGAAAATGTATAGCTTTAGAAAGAAATGATTAAAACACCATCCTACATATCACTCTAACAACTATCATTATAACTCATAGCTCGGTCACTCCACTCTATAAACTCTCTTATCTCCTTACCTCCTAGTAAAATCGTTCAAAAATAAATTGTGAGTTTACTGTAGGTTCCTGGATTCTCATTTCACCATTAAATCCTACTACAATTTGCATAGGTTTCCGTATAATTGCACAAATAACAGTTAAATGTACAAAATATTGCGTTTCTTAACAATGACATTGTTATATGAGCAAGTGTCCCAATTTTATTTTGTAGCGTTGTATGAATTCGCATTATTGGGGAACGTATTATAACGGAGTCCTACTATATAGCAATCATACCAAATTTTCCATATTTGGAGCTTTCCTACAGAAAATATACTTTTTGAGGTCCCCTAAATCGGAAAAAATGATTTTTAGAAATTGGTGTGTGTGTGTGTGTGTGTATGGTCATGGTGGATATTTCTTTTAAATTCTACCAGGGGATCTGACAGAATGATTTTTGTCAAAAATCGGTCAACCGGGTAGTATCTCTTAACTAAGTGTATTTTTTTTTTTTTTTTACTTTATTACGATTTTCTCAAAAATAACTTCAGCAATTTTCTTCATTACTATAAATAAATTTTACGCAAACACACATATATATATATATAAAATATCTTGGACTTCATACAAGTTTTGGTGAGTTTTACTACTTTTTTATTTTGAGATCTATTGTGCCACCCCTACTGGTGCCAGGATGAGGCAATTCATTGTACAGCAACCCATCTAGAAATCTTAAAACCTCGAAAGACTCTAGGGAGGGTATTATCTTCCACCATCAGCTGGTGGAAGTCAGGCTTTCAAATCTTCTCTGGATAATTGCGTGCTAGACTGTTATATCTGAGTATCTGCAGTTTCTCCGCCCACCCCCCAACCAGGAAATCAATGTCCAAGACCAATTATGTGTGCAAATAGTATATATAATGGATGTGTTAGGTGGAGAAAATTTATCTGGTTGATGAAATAAGAAGACAGGGTTAACACTGGTTAACTATGTATAATAATAATGTGTGACACTGTCTGCCTGGACTTTACACTCGTAATGATATTGTATGGTAGAATGGAAAATGGGTAAATGACACGTAGTGATTGGCTGTGTGAACTCAGTAGTATGAACTGTATCTCTCTGGACTGTCCGTCGCTCTCTCTCTCTCTCTATATATATATGTTTTTCCCACTCCAGTCCGAGAGAGTGGTTGGGTTCGTTTCTCTTCTCTTTACTCACTTTGGTTGCTGATCTCTCTTTGGTTGCTGTTACAGTATACGAAAAAAAATGAAAAACAATCAGTAATACTGCATTTCTGGTTGATGGATTTTGCCCAAAACTTTGCTTTTCAGATGCGGTGATAGTATCGAAATAGGAATACCAGGTTTGAGCTTCCTGCGGACTTTTTCATTTTTGAGATACTCAGATCATACAACTACATATACATAAATATCATATGCTAAAAATAATTTTATTTTTTTGTTACTCCTGGTAAGAGGAAGTACTGCGATCTTGCCAGATTCTCGAAATTGAATATGGCTTTAGCGAGTGGTCTGAGTTTGTATATATATATATTTTATAACGTAAAATCGCAAAAAGCAGAAACTGTAACTTTGTATTCAGTTTTTGTACTACTACCACCGCATGTAAAACGAAGTTTTCGAGCAAAATCCATCATCCAGAATCTTGACTTTAACGATTTTCTTTTTTTTGCTTTTCTTTTCCTTTTGTCTTCAGCTTTCGCTATACTAGCCATATTATTATTATTACCAACCTCGGGTGGGCTATATCCCGGCACTGCAGCCAACAGAGGCTTATTGTGCCATCCCCGATAGTTCGTAGTAGATATACCCTTCTTCCTCCTTAAAAAGTTTGAGGGCCTTCACCACCAGGTCATTTTGACCTACTATCTCCTCTGGTTGCAACGTACCAAAAGTCTCATACCACAATTTAATTATTGCTACGCAGTCAAACAACAGGCGGAGGAGGGGGCCGTTTCCTCCTCTTCCTGACATAGTCTGCACAAGGGTATCGCTCTAATGAGCCCTACCTTGTACAGATGTTTCCTGAACCTACCATGGACCCGTAAAATAGTCCTGTCACCAGAGAAATTCGTTTACACAGTCCTGGCATCATCCTTTTACTGTGTATGACACCCGGGCTGCCCCTCCAGATCTCTTCATGCTTACCGCGATACTACTCTCTAATCGCTGCACGAATCGCTCCGCCAGTTATCCCCAGGACCGGCTCTGGTCCAATGAACGGAGTATTTGCCCCGTTCCTTGCCAGTTGATCAGCTGTCTCATTACCATTAATCCCTGCATGTCCAGGCACCCATAGCAGCTGTACCTTATTGTGCCTGGAGAGTCTTACCAATGCCTCACGACATTCCTTCATTAGGGATGAGGTAGTTCTGTAAGTCTCAATCCATCAGTAAAAATATAATAGAAATCAGGCCACATTTCTTTCACGTCCATGCTAACAAAATATTCCTGCTGTAAGATGGAAATTTTGAATAATCCCTTAGACAAACAATGTTAATATTAGTCATCATCATCAACATCTTCAACGTTTAGGTCTGTTGGCCTGTCCCGTCTCCAAATCATCAAAAGTTGTCTTATGTTATACCTTTAAGGTATTTTAAATATAATAGGTTGCTCAAGAAGGCAAATCTTTGTTGACAAAGTAGGGATAACAATTAATAAATAAATTACTATTACTTTCTACATTTACAACAACCAAACACATCACCATTTCAACAGAATAACAAAAAAATATTAAATAAAATAAATAATAAATAAGCATTTGTGTAGATGATAGAACGGATTATAGATGGCTCTGGTGGAACAGAAGCATTTCGAAAATCAAAAGAGTGGACAAGGGTGAGTGCATGTTTTGTGTGGGCTGTACTATCAATTTTTTTGTTCGCTATGTCTAGTTCATGTTGTCTAAGTCTCTTTCGTAGGTGTTGTTTTGATTTACCAATGTAACATGCGTTAGATTTTGGTGCAATGCAAAGTATGCTGTAAACAGAGTTCGTTTTGTCATAAGTTTCAATGGGGGGTCATTAAGTTTAGAGAACAGTTTGCTGAGTTTGTTGGAGGAGTAGAGGCCAGATTTATTATTGGGAATGATAGACATTATAACATGAATGATTTTGTATGAGATGGTATTTTTGTAGATGAAAGAACGGAATATATAGATGGCTCAGGTATAGAATGGCATGTGTGTGGTTTTTAAAGGGTTGTTTCTTAGTTTACGGAATTTTTTGTAGGATGAAGTGATTTGGATAATGATTTTGTAATAGAATGGTGTGTATATTGTTAATATTGTCGTTCTGATTTTTACTTTCTCTTACTCCTAGTAAGAGGAA
>JAAEAF010006847.1:0-38756 GCA_011037195.1 Triatoma infestans
GACAAATCCCTCTATAGTTTTCGCATGCTGCGGGATCTCCTTTCTCTTCTTCCCAGATCTGTGATACCAAATGGTGCGGCGTTTTTAGTCATTTCATAACTAAAATTAACAAAAAGTGAAGTTAACATAAATGTCCCTGTAAATGGGTATTTATAATACATCTTCAGTAATCCCTGCTTGTCGTAAGAGGCGACTAAAACGGTACACCTACACCTAAACACACACACATTTACAGACGACCTCACTCACACTACATACACACTCACATAAACCATTAAGGCATCCTCAGTAAACATCGTAGGGCTACCTACCCTAGGAAACAACTCCTGATGGGGTAGCAAGTCTGGAGGCTCCAAGGAGGCAGCCCCTCCACTAGACTCGGGCGCTGAGGGCTAATC
This sequence comes from Triatoma infestans, assembly GCA_011037195.1. NCBI lineage: Eukaryota > Metazoa > Arthropoda > Insecta > Hemiptera > Reduviidae > Triatoma > Triatoma infestans. The sequence continues at coordinate 399 of JAAEAF010006847.1, forward strand.
ATCTACACGCCTCAAGTTCATGATTACGAGACCTCAAAGAGAAGAAATCAATACCGGATTGATAACTGGCAATAGACCCTGGAAACGTCTTACTGATCTAAAAATAGGATTTTGGAATATTTTATCCCTTTACAGACAAGGAGGACTTCATGCTCTTCTTAATGAGATTGACAGATATCACCTTGACCTTGCTGCGATCCAGGAAATTCGCTGGACTGGTAATGGAATTCTTGAAAAAAGACACCACAGCATCTATTACAGCTGCCATGACAAAAAGCATGCTTTTGGAACTGGGTTTATAGTAAAAGGAAAAATGAGAGCACTGGTCATTGGATTTACACCTGTGAGCCCGCGTATCTGTAAGCTGCGGTTTAAAGGAAAGTTTTTCCATTATAGTTTTATAAGCTGCCATGCCCCCACTGAAGCTTCTAAGGATGTGAGAAGGATGATTTCTACGAAGTCCTCGAGAAAGCGTTTGATGAGTGCCCCAGAAGTCACATAAAGGTTCTCCTTGGTGACTTCAACGCTAAAATTGGAAAGAAGGAATGCTATAGACCAACTATTGGCATGCATAGCTTGCATGAGGTGAGCAATGACAGCGGCCATAGACTAATTAGCTTTGCAGCCTCACGTGGTCTAGTTATAGGAAGTACATTTTTTCCAGGGAAAAAGATACATAAGGCCACGTGGCGGTCACCGGAGGAAACACCTTTAATCAAATTGACCATTTATTAATTAGCGCCTGTCTGTCACAAATCCAACCTGATTAGTACAAGATCGTATAGAGGAGCAAACGTAGATTCTGACTATTATCTAGCTATAGCTAGAATCAGATCTAGAATATCTCAGCTAGGAAGTTTCGATGGAATAACCGAAAAGATGTAATGTCGAAAAGCTAAAGAATAATGAACTGCAACCTATCTACCAGCAGAAACTTAAAGAATACTTAGCTGAAGATTTATATCAAGCGAATGATCGATCGAAAGCGCATGGAAATGCTGGCAAAGTGCTCTAACTAAAACAGCCAAGGTGATTCTTGGAATAAAGGAACCAGAGAGTAGTTCTCCGTTTTGATAAGGAATGGAGGCAGCCACAGATGCAAAGGATGTGGCCTACAAAAATATGCTTGCTAAGTGATCTACTAGAAGAGCCACCGAAGAGTATAAAGCCAAAAGACGGGAGGAAAAAAGAATCCATGGAAAGAAGAAGAAAATATGGGTAAATAAAGAATTAGAAAATATTGAAAGTCACAGGAATGAAAACGAGAATAGGCAGTTCTTTCAGAAAGTTAATTATGGAAGGGCTCCTTTTAAGCCAAGGGTATTATCATTAAAGAAGGAGGACGGGATGCTACTATCCAGAAAAGAGGATATTTAGAATAGATGGTCTCAATATTTTGAGAGGCTTTTAAATAGTGATAGACCGGAAGAGGTAGGGGTAATTGAATCGAGCCCAACAGAAGTGCATAGAGAGAATGACATTGAACCTCCGGACTTCGAAGACGTGGATGCAATTCAAAAAATGAAAAATAACAAAGCCCCCGGAATCGACAGTTTGCCGGCCGAATTATTTAAATATGGCGGGGAAGAATTATACAAGGAGATCCACAACTTAATTTTGGGTATCTGGATTAAAGAAAAATTGCCGGTGCTGTGGAGCCAAACTATTATTTGCCCAATCTATAAGAAAGGCGATCAGTTAGAATGCTCAAATTACAGAGGCATTTCATTACTATCCTGTGCATATAAAGTTTTTTCGAACATTCTCTTTAACAAATTGATTCCGTTTGCCAACAAAGAAATAGGACCCTACCAGTCAGGCTTCAGAGAAGGCAAATCTGCAGTGGACCAAATATTCTCCCTGCGGTTAATCCTGGAAAAGAGTCTCGAATACAAAGTATCAACCCAACATCTTTTTATTGATTATAAAAGTGCCTATGACAGTGTTTTCGCCCAAAATTGTATGAAGCTATGGCGGAAATGAATATACCTCGCAAGCTTATAAGGTTGATCAAGCTAACGATGCGTAGGTTACACATCAAGTGCGTGTCCAATCTGATATATCCCCAGAATTTAAAACGAATAGAGGACTGAGGCAAGGAGATGCTCTCGCCTGCCTCTTGTTTAATTTAGCCTTAGAAAAGGTTATCAGGGATTCTGGAATACAGATGTCTGGCACTATTCTGAACAAACTGCTAGCATACGCAGACATTATAGATGAGATGTGGACATTATAGCTAGATTCCTCCCAGCATTGAAGAATGCTTTTCATGTCCTTCAAGAAGCAGAGTGTCATATGGGCCTTACTATTAATGAGGAAAAGACAAAATACATGTATGTCGGGGGTAGCAGTGAGCCCTCTGGAGGAAATATAGAGATCGATACTTTTGTCTTTTCAACGGTACGAGAATTCTGCTACTTGGGCTCTCAAGTTAACCACTCCAATAATATTTCGCTCGAGATTGGTAACAGAATTATGGCTGCCAACAGAGCATATTTTAGCCTGATTAAGTACATGAAGAGCAGCTTGATCTCGAGAATCACAAAACTTAGGCTTTATAAAATGCTGATTCCCCCGGTGTTAACGTATGCCTCACAAGCTTGGAAAGTGCCTCCAAAAGTGATGGAAAAAAAATCCTTATTTTTGAAAGGAAAATTCTTCGAAGGATCTTTGGACCTATGAAGAAAGGAGGAGTGTGGAGAAGAAGGAAAAATAAGGAACTGTATGAAATGTTTGGTTACAGAATGCCTTCCTTGCATTCAAAAAAGCAGCATCTTCCATGGGAAATTGTCCTAAATCAGGATAAGACAAAATATATGTATGTTGGAAGTGGCAATGTTCCCCCAGGAAACAGTATTCAGATTGGTCCTTTTACTTTTCAAAGGGTACAAGAATTTACCTACCTTGGTTCCCAGGTCACCTCCACTAATAATGTTTCGACGGAGATCAGCAGAAGAATTATGGCTGCGAACAGATGTTATTTTGGCCTGGTAAAATACATGAAGAGCAGCCTGATCTCCAGGAGAACGAAAATCAGGCTGTATAAAACCCTCGTCCGCCCAGTAATGATGTACGCTTCCCAAGCTTGGATTATTTCCAAAAACGATGAAAAGAAACTCCTTGTATTTGAAAGAAAAATACTCAGGCGCATTTTTGGTGCAGTGAGGGAAGGGGATACATGGAGAAGGCGAAAAAACAAGGAGTTATGTGAATTGTATGGGGAAGCGGACGTCGTACACACTATTCGACTATCCAGGCTGAGCTGGGCTGGCCATGTGGCGAGGATGGAGGAAAATGAGATACCAAGGAGGATTTTGGATGGGGAAATAGGTACGAAAAGAAAGGTTGGCAGACCCAAACTTAGGTGGCTTGACGGTGTGACCAACGATGCGAGGAGCATCTTGGGTACTCGCAACTGGAGAGCAGCTGCAACTAGCAGAGACACCTGGATTAGGCTCATTGAGGAGGCCAGGACCCACCAAGGGTTGTAGAGCCATGAAGATAGATAGATGAAATGTTTGGGGAACCAGATGTAATGAGCACTATAAAGTTAAACAGACTAAGATGGGGAGGTCACGTTATAAGAATGAGGGAAGGAGAGGTTCCAAAAAAGTTACTCGAGGGAGCAATAGGTGGCTCAAGAAAAATCGATAGGTGAAATTAAGATGGCAGGATGGTGTCTGCAGTGCTAGGAACCTGTTGGGTGTCCGCAACTGGAAAGCAGCTGCACAAAACAAAGACGGTTGGAAGGAACTCATTGAGGAGGCTAGGATCCACTAAAGGGTTGTAATGCCATGGAGAGAGAGAGAGAAGTTAACTAATATAAAGTGAAGTTAACATTCTAAAGTTAAAGAAAGTCGTGTAGTCGTTTTCGAAAAAAATACCTCCAATTTTTTTTTCAAATTTGTTATTCTAGCCATACATTTAACGTACCTTCATATTATCAAGTTGGCAGAACCATATATTTTACTAAACTGATATGGTTTAGTAAAATATATGGTAGTAAGCTTAACGTTGCTGTTCTTCCAGAAACCCCAAAAATCAATTTCCTGGGAAAAATGTTTCAAATTAAGGCATTTATAAGAAGTTTAAAGAAAATTGTTGGTGCTATATTCGAGGAAACTTGTGTGATGCGGTGGTGGTACCTAAACGAAAGTTTATTCCTGTGATTTTTCATTTTTGAGTTATTTTGTTCACACACCATAAAATACCATGTTCTTTGAAAATTTTGTTCGTATTCAAGAGAACACAAAATAAGTGTAGAAAACACAATTTCGGAAATTTGACCGGATCGCTTATACTGTGACGGATTTTAAAAGAAAACTTTATTTTTTTTTTTTTCAGGATTTCCTCATTACTGAGGTTCTTGTCAACCAACAACTCTTTTTGGTTTTTTAGCATTTATCGAGTTTTGAAATGGTCGGGGAGCTGGCCCGATGCATTAACCCCCAACCTGGAGGACCAGGGGATTTTTTTTTCTGAGTTCCCATCTCTTAGACAAGTTGTCTTCACTATGGCTGCGAGCCTTGTCTGCCCGTTCAGAGAAAACTTTATCCCTCCTGATAATTCCTATATAATAATATATCAACCTGGTTATTTCGATGTTTTTATTATTTTGTCCAAATAAAAATAAAAGATTTGTTTCAAATTCAGTAGTCCCTAGAATATGTTTAAGGTCAATTTCCAAAATTTGAAATGACACAATACTATATGTATGTAAAAGCCAAAAAAATAAACTGTTTAATTAGTGCCTTAACTACTCCATTTCGCCATAGTTGGTTTGACCAAACGACCCACACCATAAAAGAATCTACCTACACATCATTTTCTGTTCTTCAAAATAAGCAATTCTTAAAAACTATCTTATGAAAATTTTGAAAAACATATGTTATAAAGTATATTTTGAAGTCCGCCATTTCTGGGCACTAATAATTTATTACTGTGACATATTTGTTGAAAGCTCAAACAAACTTTTTGGTGGGGGGGGGGATTTATAAATATTACTTTTTTTGATGCTTTTCCAGCTCTGCGCGGACCCAACCACACAACAACTATTACTTTTATTTCGAGTTAAGTGTGGGGGGGGAGGCGCATTTCATCTACCACAATCGATGATATAATAATTATTTGTGTATAGTAGAAATAATAAGTTGCAGGGCAAATAAAGTTTGTTTTTTTTCTTTTTTTTCCATTTAACTACCACATTAAGTTAAGTCCAAAAATATTTAATTCCAAGCACTTTATCATTTTGATTATTGTTTAAGAAAAAAAAACAATATTTAACAATGGACTTTGTAGGATATTACTAAGGAAATAGACATGATTTCATAGCTTTACTCAGAAGTTGGGAAAAAAAAAATTAAACATTTAAACAGATAATGAAGAGAATGTTACTTATTCGTATACTAGAAAAGTATCAATATATTAGATATGACCAATATTGACCAACTTAGTCACCACTATTTTTATATGTTTCAAATGAAATTCCAACTATTTCAGTGATGCGGTAAATATTTATTTTACTTATCGTTATTTTATTTATTTCGCTGATTCTTTATATAAAACATTTATTACTTTCTTTACTCCTAGTAAGAGGAAGTATGTTTTTTTCCATAAATTGTAAATATGTAAATGTCAACCACTAAGAGAAGGTTCATAATTATACATTTCTAATTAAAAAAAAAAAAAAAAAAAAAAACAATATTTGTTCATAGGCTGAAAGTATATTTGTTCTATTATTTTTCATTTTACAATTAGGTTCACAATAATAATAGTAATAAAATATTAAGAGATCTTAAAGGTTAGTTTAGTACAGGGCAGCCCATTGAAATGTCGTTAGGGAGATTCTTACAAACCATTCTTGAAATTCATGCTGGAAATCATTTCACGTATAATGTTGATAAATTTATTTATATTCAAAACTGTAAATAAGTGATAGAGTAAATTTTTTTTTTTTTTACGATTTATAACTTTGAAAGATAAGTAAACTGATATTTGCGGCCCTGTACTAAAGAAAGTTTTCTTATAAATGGCAGCATTAGCAATTAATTATTAGGCTTTCAAATTAGCCAAATTTAATTAAAAATTAACTTAGATATAATATAATAAATTGTTAAAAAAATAAATAAACAAATTATAATTAGACAATCGACAAAATAATAGGCAGTTGCTTCTATTTAACATCACTATACATGTAACGATAAATTCTTAAGCATGAAATATCCACCTTGATATATCAAATATATTAAAAAAAAAAAATACCACAACCATCAATATACAATGTGCCTTATGGCGGGGGGGGGTGTAAAAAAAGAAGTAAATATTAGATTTTTATTCAAGATTTCTCCAAAATTTTCAGTATAAAAGCCAAATTTACATTTCGTTGGACATTGGATCGAGAACAAAGCAGAGTATTAAAAATAAATAATTGAGTTTCATTTTGAATTATTTTCAGGTAGTGATAGCTGTTGTGTGAATTAGAAAAAGAAAAAATATACAGTTGAATCTCGTTAATCGAGCTGTAAGAGACCGGCTCTCTCTCTAATTGACGAGAAACCCGGATTATTAGAACATCATAAAGTAAGATATAGAAACTAAAGAACATAAGGTATATATTTATTCAAGACAAAACAAAAAAATGGGAATTTGCAAAATTTTATACGATGTTTAAGTAAATGTTGTAGAAGTTTACATAAAAAAAAATTCACATAATGAAATTACAACAGCCGGTGATTATGAACTATTTGCAAAAAAAAAAAAAAAAAAAAGTTGCAACGGTTCATTCCGTTTGAAATAAGAAATACGTTAGAATTATTTTCTATACAATTAATTATAAAAAAATATAAACTTTAACAAAATGCAATAAGAAATCAATAAAAGAGAATCATTATTTAAAAAAAGAATCCAGGAACTCCGAGATTAGAAAACTTTTTTTGGAATGATTAACAAAAATATTCAATTACGGGTACTATTACATAATTATACAGATAATTCAATAAATTTTATTAAATATTCTATTAATTTAAATCATAGAATTATTATTGTAAACAAAGAAATAAATAATAGAAAATAAAATAAATTAAATAAAATAAATAAAGCCTTCATTTGCATATAAATAAACTTTGCAGTTTTTATTAAAATATATTTAAAGCAATTCTGGAAAAAAAAAAAAACAATACATTTTTAAGTTAAAATAAAACTTAATTAATTAATAATCATCATCTTCTTCATAATCATTAAAATAGCCGTCATCTTCTCCATGATGTTTACTTAACATCTGCGCAACAGACATCATTTCATTACCACCAGCACACTCTTCTATCTCGTCGTCATCTTCATCTACATCCTCGTCATCCACTTGAAAATAAAATATTATATAAATTTAATGTTTTCATTGATGAGAGTGTTCAACAAAAACAACAAGCAGGTAATCTATAAAAAATCTTTCGCGCCATTAGTTGAATCAAATCAACTTGACCAAACCTACAAACAATAAGATGCGATGCCTTAGAAGTATAAAAGAAAATAAGCAGGGATTTCTATGAGGAAACCAGAATTTGAGGCTAGCCGTAGTGATTGCGTAGGTTAGATGAAATCAAACTTAAAATGAATATCAGAGACATTCAGAGACATTTTCCGTGGTAGCCTGCTTCATTTTGTGGTCATCGACCGGTTTCGGGCGTTCGCCCATCTTCAGGATGCGTTCTTCAGACAGTGTGCCAACACAGACTCATACAGAGACTTAGTTTCACAAAATGAAGCAGGCTACCACGGAAAATGTCTCTGATGCTTTCCAGCTCTGCGGAACCAACCACCACAATTAAAATGAATATGTGAGGCACTGAAGATAGCCGGAGCACTATAAAGTTTACTGTATTATACTGAAAGCCAGATCCAAAAATATTGTTCATACAAAAGTGCAACTTAGAAGACCAAGAATCAAACAAAAGTAGAAAACTGAATTCCATTGATACTTAAATATTATAAATTATTTCAGTTTTAGTAACTGAACCTCCAAACTAAGAGGCCATAAAAACAGACTGATTCATAATTTCACTGACAGCGAAACTTACAAGGTTTTGTCTATTTCTACGATAAACGTCGGCAAAACAGGAATGATTTCTTCACTGACCTAAACTTCAAATAACTTGAATTATATGATTTTAACAACCAAGAGGCAAAAACCAAGCGCAGGAATAATTATTCTTAGTATATATATTTAATTACTTATTAACTGAACGTATGGAACAAAAGAAACCAGAATGCAAACAAAGAAAAAGTGCCCAAATGAAGATCATTCTGCAGGTTCACTAAACCCAAATATTTTTACAAATCAACTAGCTTCATTGGCCCTATTGTATCATAAATGTTCCAAGTTTTGTGAAAGTGTTCTTCGTGCTGTTATGTTGTAAGGCTGAGATATCCGCAAAGACTCCAATTGTTCGGGGCGAAATCGTTGACAATGATGGTTTTTTATTATACAAAATGCAGATAACTCAAAATATTAATAAAACATCCTCAAAAACTTTATCCCCAACCTCCGAACAGGCTTCTCTCCCACCAACAAACTAAATAAAATCTCAAAAATTAAAGACCCTATTGAAAAATCTAACAAATCACATTGGGTATACAAACTTCAATGTATTACACCCAACTGCAACGCTTGCTACATAGGGAATCCAAACAGTTTTTACAAAAAAGACTCAGACAACACGAACTAGACATTATTAACAAAAAAATTGACACCACTGTTCTCTCCAAACATGTTCTGACTTTCAATCATGCCATCGATTTCAATAACCTTTCCATTGTAACCACTTACCCCAACCATTCAAAACATCTTCTATCCGAATCCTTACAAATTCACCTTCATCCGAATTCTATCAATTTCAAAAAAGACAAAGAAATCATAACTTCAACTTACAACAATATTTTTCTAACCCTAAAAAAAGATACTCGCCAGTAATCTGTTCTTCCAAATTTGAAATTGCCGCGCCTCACTGCAAACATTTTCCTTATCCCTCCCACCCTTTAACAGTATTTTAAATTTTTTAAAAAATACACTCTTCATTTCAGTCTCAACGTTCACTCCATTCCTATGCTAAATCTATCTTCATCTATCTTACTTTATCTTATTGTTAATATCATTTTATTTAATTTACTGTCACTTCTGTTTTATAATTTCTTCTGTTAATATTTCTTTAATTTAATTTTTTTTTTCTTCTTTTTTTGTTATAAATCTATGCACTTTTTATAACTACTATACTGTATAATAATATATTTTTTCCAATAAATTTTTACAGATCCCGCAAGGGGTAACTGTTGCATGCAGCTACCTGGGGAGCAGCGACCCTACAGGTTAACCTGAGCTCAGTACACCATGCACACTCACCAGAACAGTACACTAAACATATCCACAAACACTCCCACACTACAGACAAGGTACAGACAGTACACAACTTAGGGTTACCGTCCCTAAGGTGATATGGCGGCTAGCCTGGTAGCCAGAAGGAGGCAGCCCCTCCATCAGGATAGGTTGCTATGGGCCAATCCCTCATACGACTGAAATTCTATAGATTACAAGAACACAGGAATGACGGACGGATTTTTGAAGGTTACGACTAGGCGAGGAAAACGGATTATTCGTTTGGGAACGTGGATTGTGAGAGGAATTAATGGAAAGGAGGAGGAATTAGTGGATGAGCTGAAAAGGGCCCGAATTGACTTTATAGGCATATCTGAAACTAAAAAGAAAGGAAAAGGATGTGTTAGTTTGAAGGACGGTTATACTTTTATATATTCCGGAGTGTCACAAAAAGAGAGAGCGAAAGGAGGAGTAGGCTGTATCTTCCACAAATTTATGAGGGATTTAATAAAGGATTGGAGTTGTATTGATGAGAGAATTATGGTGGTGGATTGGGAGGAATCGGGAATTCTATACTCAACTATAGTAGCTTATGCTCCCACAGACAATTCGAGTACAGAAGAAAAGGATCAGTTTTTCGACAACTTACAGAAACTGCTGGATGACTGTAAGGGTATACCTATAGTAATGGGGGATCTAAATGGAAGAGTTGGTAACAACGTTGAGGAATGGGGAGACGTGCTGGGAAAGTATGGAGAAACTGAGATAAATGATACTGGCGAGAGGATACTCCATATCTGTTTAGCTAATGATATGGTAATAGGGAATACTAAGTTTCCGCACAGAGAAATACACAGGCACACTAGAGAGGAAAGGAGTAGGGAAGAAAAATCTATTATCGATTATTTCCTAATAAGTAAAAAGATAAAGTGGAAAGAGATATTAAACATCACGGTTAAAAGGGGTTCGAGATAGGAAGCGATCATTATCTGTTGATTTTGGAGAAAGACTGCCCATCAATCACGAAACGAAGAAAAGAACCCTTCATTAAGAATAAAATTAATAGGAGAATAAAATCCTTTAAATTGAAGGACGAGGAAACAGCCGAAACATATAGGAAACGTATAGAAGGAAAGGCAAGGTTACATGGTGACAACTGGAATAATAATGACATAAATAGGTGCTGGGAGGTGTTTAAGAAAATAATTCTAGAGTCAGCAAAGGAAGTCTGTGGCGAATCAAAGGTGGGCCTGAGGGAGAAAAGAACAGCTTGGTGGAACGAAGAAGTGAATGCGGAGGTAAAAAGAAAGAAAGTAGCCTGGAGGAATTACTTAAGAACGGGTACATTGGCAGATTATGAAGGATACAGGAACACAGGAAGAAAGTTAAACAAAGTGTGTTGGAATCAAAAAGGAAATCTTGGGAGGAGTTTGGGAAAAATATGGAAGAAAACTCTAAAGGAAACCAGAAGCTGTTTTATAAAATACTCAAAAATATGAGGAAGGATAAGGAACCTGCCATAAAATTCATAAAAGATAAAATGGGAAATATAATTAGAAAAGAGGAAGATATTATGGAGAGATGGAGGGAGTATTTTATAGACTTACTACAGGAAGGCAGCAACGGTGATGAGGAGGAAGCGAACGAACGGAACGAAATGAATCTTGCATTGACATTTAATGAGAATAGGGAAGTAGACGTAGAATTCAAGGAAGATGACTACATAGAGGATATGGAGTTATCATTAGTGATCGGAAATATGAAGCTAGGAAAGGCAGCTGGACATGACGGAATTACCCCAGAAATGATAAAGTATATGGGTACAAAGGGAGAAGAAATCCTTCTACATATTTTCAATCTGATTTGGAAAAAGAAGCAGATTCCTAGAGATTGGAAGTTTCGGTAATAGTACCAATATATAAAAAAGGTGATAACAGGTAATGTGGAAATCACAGAGGAATATCCCTTCTATCTGTCCCTAGCAAATTGTACTCCAAGATCCTAGAGAACAGACTGCGAGGAATTATAGATAGTCAACTTCAGGAGGCCCAGTTCGGATTTAGAAGCAATAGAAGCACACAGGACTTTATTTTTGCTCTGCGTCAAGTAAGCGAGAAGGTCATAGAAAAGAACAAGAAATTGTGTGTGTGCTATGTGGACCTGGAAAAAGCATTCGATCGAGTGAGAAAGTGTGACATAATGGACTCTCTAATCAGGAAAGGAGTAAAGAAGGCTTAAGGAGAGCCATAGAAAGTCTATACAAAACAACAGGAAATTACGTTCGCACTTCCAACGTTAGGTCGAAAGAATTTGTAACAACGAAAGGAATCCGTCAAGGCTGTAGCCTTAGCCCATTGTTATTCATAGTTGCCTTAGACGAAGCACTGCGGCAGTGTCAGCAAAAGATGCGCAGCTTCAATGCCGGTTATTGTAGAATGACTCCTGTGCGTTTGAGCCTCCTCGCGTTCGCAGATGATATCGTCGTGTTTGCAGATAATGATATAAAGTTGCAATACAATATGAATATATTGCAGGAAGAATTAGGGAAAATTCACATGACGATTAACGTCCATAAATCTAAAACTATGGAGATTAGCCGTTGCAGAGAAGGACCGCTAAATGTTAACATCAGGAATGTTATGTTGGAGCAAGTTGCTGATTTTAAATATTTGGGAGTAAATATCAATGAACAAGGCCGAATCCACGGAGAAATTAACGGAAGAGTGGCTACGGCAGGTAGAATGTTCAATGTCCTTAAGAAAGGATTTATTACTAAAAGGGAAATAACGAAGGGCACGAAAATAACGGTTTTTAAAAATACTTATCTCCCAATTCTAACCTATGGCAGCGAATCATGGGCTCTAACTTCCAAACACAGCAGCCAGGTATAGGCAGCCGAAATGCGTTTCCTCCGAAAAATAGAGGGAAAGACGAGGAGAGATAGAATAAGAAATTCTACAATAAGGTCTAATCTCAATGTCGGGCCGGTGGATGAGCTGCTGAGAGAACACAGGCTAAGATGGTTTGGGCACATGATGAGGATGCCGTATAGCGAGAACTTGTTTTGAGGCTAAGATGCAGGGTCAAAGAGGCAGGGGCAGATCGCGCACTACATGGGAAGGGATAGTGAGAAAAGAAGAACTTGGATTGGAGAAGGAATAGAAAGTTGACTGAGGATAGGGATAGTTGGAAGCTTTAGTGAAGGCACCTCGACACTGAAAGGTAAACGAGGAATGATTAAGAAGAAGAAGAAATTTTTACAGAGCTCCTGAAGAAGGTCCACCAATGGTACCCAAAACGTAGAGCAAGAAAGAATTTTTATTTTTTCTTTAAAAACTCCTCTGGCGATTGCCGTACAAACATCTCATTTTTAATCTTATATTCTCCAAATCCAATAAAACTCGGAATACCTTTTTCACTTTTTGACTCTAAACATAAAGCCTAATATAATTCTTTGAAATTTAACTTTGTGGTTACTCTACATGGCGGAATTCCAGCAAGTAAAATCACATAGGGAGGTTGCATTTGATGTTAAAGTAAATAGGAAGTGAAAATGGGGAAAAGTACTGGCAAAAAAGAATTAGCTGGAAATAGCACTACTGGAGATTGTAACCAGTGGCAGACACAATGAGGTTGTTCAGAGAAATATTCTGCAAAATTGTTGCAATCACATAAAAACAGATATGAATTATTCTTCAACAAATATGTTTACTGATTTCCAATTATTTCCCTTCTTAAGAGGTAGACTACTGCTAAGAATTGCTGTCAAAAATATTCACATATTCATTTTATTTTTTCAAGAAGATAATACAAAAAAAAATGTTTAATCCCCAACCCAACAACAAAAATACCCTGGTTATAAATTACTACGCAGTAAAAGAGAAAATACAAAGTATAACAGTGTATAAGCCAAATAAATAACCTTACCTGAAATTACATTTGGTTCTTGAACAATTTTCTCCTTTATATCAATTGAAGGAGATACTTTAACATTTTTAATGTCTGGTTCTGAATCAGCTTTCTTCGGAGAAATTTTTAGTGCATCTAGTGCTTTAGTTCCCAATATTTCTTCTTTTGTTATAATTTCTGCTTTCCTACAAATTTAATTAATCTTTGCTAAAATAAAAGTTTTGGGAACACTTAATTTAAAAAAAAAAACACAAATAAACTACAAAAGGTGCATTAACACAATCTTAATGTTATAAAGATATGTTAACAGATCATAAAATAATTTAACAATAACAATATTCACCAAACAGAACATACTGATTTCAGTAATAAAATTTATAAAAAATACAGTATCTCTTTCATTACATAAATACCAATATTTTACACAGGAACGTAATATTTGAACTAGCACTTTTTTCAAGTAAAAGTGACACCTCTATTTATTATTATTCCATCTGTGGGGAGGGACCAAACCCGACGCTATCCAAAGCCCTACCTCGGCCCATATAACTACCCAAAAGAAAAACAACAATAAACCGGGTCTAGAACAATCATCCAAACCCGAGTTTAAACCATCTAAGGTTCACCACAGTCCGAACAAATTGCATAACCTTTAACGGAAACAGCGTAAGCCCTTCCACAGACATCCTGTTGCGACCAAAGATCCTGAACCTAATTTCCTCACAAACCCAAGCAATCAGCCATAAGATGGATAGGTGCTTCCTCTTCTGTCTCGCAGACTCTTACAAAAGGAGCCTGGCATGAATTCCATTAAGCAGAGGTGTCTCCTTAAAACACTAGCTCCAGTAAGGAATCCAACCAGATGCCTGAGAGAGGTCCGTGAAAGACACAGCAACATCTCACTAATAGCCCTGACCGGATCCCCGATAATTATCTTGGACTGCCAAGAATGGACTACACTCATCCATAAGGGATGCTGAGAAGCTAGCTATCCATGACTGGAAGCAGTGATAGCTCCAAAAATTGTAAATTTACCATATTAATGAAAATCACTTGAGCATTTGTGAGAAAAGACTTAAAAACTGACTGAAAAACAAAAACAAGAAAACAGATACTTATATATATGAGAACAGCATAATTAATATCTCAAAAAAAAAATTTTTTTCTCATAAACAGTACAAATGATTTTCATTTAATATTTTAGAGCTACCATCTTTAGTTGAAAAATGGAACTTTCCATATTGATGCGATCAATTTTATTTGAAAAATAGGAGTAAGAGAAAGTAAAAATTTATTTACAAATTTATGACATGCCTTGGAGCATCTGGAACCAGCTTGGAAATTAAAAACATCTGTCCTGACGGATTAATGAACAATGTCCAGCAATGCTAATTCAATTTATTTTAAACATTAATCGAATTGTAATAAGTTTAAAACATCGAATAACCGACAGCTCTTTAAACTAGGATAAAATAATTATCATTGCAATATAATAATAAAGTCTTATATAATCTTTCTTACATATCCACTAATTTTGCAACTTCATTAACTGAACCAGTTTCATCTTTCATTTCTTTGAATGTAACATTAAGACTCTTCAAAACGTCATAATTAATTTTGGCTGAAATTTTCTTTTCTTGTAACATCTTCTCTATTGCCTCCCCTGAAGGAAAAAATGCACATACATATATCATGCGTAATTTCATATTTACAAAGTCTATCTTGGTTTCATGTTTTAAAAAATAATATACAAAATACCAGCAGTATTAGCAGGTGTAGCCGTTGTTTTCTTTTTATTTGTTGTTTTTCTCTTCTTCTTTTCTTGTGGCTGTTTTCCTTCTTCTAATTCCCTCTTCAGTTTTTCTTCCTTTTCTGTATACATTAAATCATTTAAGGTTATAATAAACATTATGTGGACGATTATTTAATCTGAATAAATAATTTACTTTATGTTATTAACGTTTTTATTGTGCGATGCTTTGGGAATAAAAAAAACTTAATGGTCAGGAGGAAAAGCAACAATTTTAGAGAGAATATAGATTAAGATTGAAAAAGGCTTTTCCATCAAGGCAATCAATCGATAGGATTCAATAAATTGGAATTTCACTGTGGTTAGAATGCAGTTTCGCGAAGTTGAATAATTAAATATGTTTCTTTTCAGATAAATCTGAGTTTATTATCTTTGACAGAAACAGGTGATAGTGTTTATGCTATATTCAGTTTATTTTTTAACTGGAATCAAAGATAAGTGAATTGAAACTGAATAATGTACTAAACATAAATAATCTTCTGATCTAATATTTGCAAATGAAATAATACTCTACTCACACATAAGACTTTACTTAACAAGCATATTTTACTTTTAAATTTGCACATTTATGTTGTTTTATGTAAATAATTGATACTGGATGTAAACAAACCAACTTAATACATGTTTTGCAGCAAACTAAAAAAACCCTTTAAAAAATGAAAAAATCCAATGTAATTTACAATATAAAATGTAATAATTACCAATATTTATAAATTATAACTGATACATTTTCAGAAGTGTACATACTAAAATTATTGTATAATCCCACAGAATTCTAATATTAAGAAAAAAAACTGGGAAAGGTGTAGCTAAGTGCTTAGCATCCATGGTTCCTGGATTCAAGTCAAACTTCGAACCCTCAGAATTTTTCTTCCTAGGAGCCTTTACAGCTTACTGTATGGTGATGGACAGTGTTGTTTGTAACGAGAGAACACTGTCCGGAGGCCGACAGTGCACTGAGAAGGCTCCGGGAGCCAGTGACCATAGATGTTTACGCGCCTTTAATAATAATAAATAAAAAATAAAAAAAACACTAAACAAACATTCACAAGCACCGCAAATGTATTTGATTGCGCTTCAATTTAAATAACAAACATAAAGCTATTGTACAAAAGTTAAGAATTAAATCAAATATTATTGACTATAAAGATGCTGTGGAAGATTTAAAATCCACCAATTCATTTTAGTTAATGGTAAACTCAACGACGTGTACCGCTGTTAAACAACTTCAATATTCTTTTTAAATAAAGAAATAACCAATAAATTTGGATCCGCGACTAGTATCAAATAAACCACAATACCTACTACTAACCTTTTTTAGCTTTTAAATATTCTGCATTTAACTGTGTCCAAATATGATCTTTTCTTTGTGATTCTGTTTCATTCATAATGTAACTATCAATCTCATCATCGTCAAGGCCAGCTAAATCCAGTTCTCCATTTGTAGCGTTGTATTCAAATGAGCCCTCAAAATTTCCATCATTTGGTAATGGTAATGGGTCTGCGGCTTCAAGTTGTTCCCTCCTTCTCAATCCCATACTTTCTATAGTTGGACCTTCAAATTGTAGAGAATTATTAAGGATAACAACCACATTAATAAATGAGTAAAATTAAATATTAAACATATAAAATTAAAAGCACTCATATTATAAAAAATTGTCATTTTATGTACATGATTTAGGCATAAATAAGTTTCCTGTGATGAGAGTAATAACATACTATCATAAAAAATCTGCTGTAGATCGCTTACACGACTTTCTCTTCTATACTACTTATTACTCTAATTCGGAATTTTCACGGCCCCCTCATATTGACAAAACGATGGTAAACAAAGAATGGATCCCAATCCCTCCCACCAGTGCGAACCCGAAGGTTATGTTGTGGTTCTCTCTCGTATTTAAATCATACTTCTTATCCCATAGCATTGATTAAGGCTTAGCAAATATTCTAAAACTAAATTATTAAGTTGAAATCGCGACAATAGTTTTGTATAATCTGACCTTTCATCCAAATTACTAATTCATAAAAAAAAACCTTCTAGTTTTTGAATTGGAACGACACGAGAGGAATAAGTAAAGATTTTCACACAAACCAAGATATGCTCCTGAATAAGAAAACAAGGTTTTTTTAGCGAATCGTCCATATATGTGTGGGTTTGTGAGTGTATGTTAAACAAAACATCTTAAAACGAAAAATCGCAGGAAGCTCAAACTTGGTATTATGTTTAGGTACTCTGCGCCTCCTTATCAAACAGAAGGTTTCGGGTAAAATCCAAGGTTTCGGGTATTGTCCCGGAAGTGCTATTTACTGAATTTTTTCTTCAACTTTTCGCGATTTTCTTGAAAACGGCTCCAACGATTTTCTTTAAACTTTGTATACTACCTAAACTCTTATATTACTTGTATATCTATTATCTGAAACATTTTCGAGGGAAAATGCAGTTTCGAGGAGATTCTGAGAGAATAGTGGCTTTAAGTACCACTTAAAGTACCATTTCAATATGTATGGTTTTACCTCCTACATAATATTAATATACATTAAAGCAAAGATAGAATTCTAAATTTGAAGAAAATAGGTTAACAGGAATTACGATTCTACAGAATAGGTTTTTGAGTTTTGGAGAATTTTCTTGATAACGGCTATAACTTTTTTAAAATTGAAATACTCACTGCATAGATACAAACGTATCACTTTTATGTGAAACATTTATCAGAAAAAATTAATTGTAGGAGGTTTTTTGGTTTAAATTTTTTTGGGGTTTGACATAGGGCGCTTCATATAAGGCCGCTCAGGTATACAAGTAAAACCCCTACAAACCTTTTTATGCCAGTCCAACTAAACGCTGCCAATGTTGGAATTTTAAAGAAAATATGTTGATTTTAAATTATATCAACATATTTTAAATTTAAATAAAACAAATTTAAATTAAATTAAAGAAAAAAGAATTCTTTGTTGTTCTACGTTTCGGGTACCATTGTACCAGCGTTCACTCCTCTCCTACCCTAAAGAGCTCCCTGAAAAAGGGCACCAATGGTACCCGAAATATAGCGCAACAAAGAATTCTTTTTTCTTTAAAAACTCCACTGGCCATTGCCTTATAAACATCTTATTATAATCTTAAGGTCTGACAATTTGAAAACCAATTATAATTTCGTATTGTAGATAGCTAGGTGTTTGGACTTGCTGGCCAGAATGTAGAATTAACAACTTCATTGTACACCCAGACAATCCCATATATTTGAGGATCAATCTGACATACTGAAAAAAAAGAAGGCAGAAAATCATTCGCTACAATCGTTAACCAACCTACTTATTTAGGCCGAAACCATTGTGTCGGTTCTCTTAAGATAACCGAACATAAGTTCAATGCTAAGATAATCCTGCATGGCTTTTTACTGCGTATTATGCTAAAAGAAATATTGCGATCAGGTCAAAGTTTTGAGACTGATTATCACCGGAAATACATGCTTAAGGTCCGGCTATTTTTTTTTTTTTTTAATTTAGTTAATAGTACTGCATAATTAAAAAAACAATCGCCTAAAGATGTTATTTAAAAGACAACCGGGTATCCAAACAAAAGATTTTGTTCAAAATGCGTTAATCAAAAGTGCACTTTCATTTAAGTTTTTTTTTTGTTTATTGCATTTTGTTGAAAAACGGCTTCAATATTTTCTTTCAATGGGAAAATAATTTAAATTCGTTTTTTTGGGGGGGAAAGCTGTGACGTCAACTTTCCATGTAAACTGAAGATTTTATATATTATTCGGTTTAAGATGTACATACTGAAGACACAATATGTTTAGAACCTAATCTTATGTTCATAATATATTAATAACTGTGGTAAGAGAAGTTAACACTAGATTTTTTTTTTCAATTATAATAAAGAAGGATAAAAAGTGCAAAATAAAATAAGAAATATAAATCAACTTTAAATTCTAAGATTCAATAAACTTAAAACAAGTCTTTTAATTCTGCGTAAGGTTGATATTTAAATTCAAATAAAATTAGTGAAAATTCAATAGTATCATTTTTGGAAAAGTAAAATAAACCAAATAAGTTTGGCATTTAATTTATTTTTTGCGCAAATATTACTATGTGTAATATGTTTGTCAAAACATACTTGATTACTGATATATAACCTTACAATAATGGTTTCAAAACATACCAAGTCCTGATTCTATTAAATCAAGTCGTAATTCTTCACTTTCTATATCATTCAATATATCAAAAGTTGAATTTGCAACAAATTCATTCATATCATTTTCTTCATCATCTAAAACAAAATATTTATTTATTCTATAAAAATTATTATAAGAAATTCAAATTATATTGATAATAACTGATTATTATTATTATGTACACTTACGTTGCTCTTCAGAATCTGTGTTGGTTGTTTTTTTATTTTTCTTATTTAAAATATACTTTTCTATTTCAGATCTCAATTTGGTGAATTGTTGTACGCTAGTTTTATCTTCAAGAGCCTGTTATTAGTATTATAATTGTTATTATATTATTTTTGACTTATTTATTTGAATTTCACTAGCCTATGCTTTAAACAATTCTGATAAAATAATCGGTTGGATGTAACTCTGGAAGACCTTGGAATTAAATCGGGAAAAAATTGGGTAAGATTAAGTACAGCAGGATAGGAATGAGGAGTTGGCTGATTGCTATTCAAGATGTCTTACCGAAGGTTTATGATAAAACCCCCAAGTTCGGCCGAGGAGGTCCTCCATGTTTGCTTTTAATGTGTACGATGAGTAAGCCCTGATGCCATGTTGCTGATAGTACAATTACACCCAAGAAGGCTAAATACGTAGGCTTATAATTACACCCAGGTAGGTGGTAGGTTTATATATTTTCAAATAGCATTACAAGTATGAAGAAAACAATTGGAGTCATTTTCGATCCCGAAAAAAATATCGAAAATCATAACCCAGACGCACTTCCTATTAAGCATTTTCTTCAAACTTAGACATTCAATTGCCGACATCCAAATTACTTAAAACCATCTAATAAATAATTCTCCGACAAAAATGAAAGTCGAACAACAAAGAGTTTCAATATAAAGGGTTTTCTGCGAAGTGATATCGTTACTCCGGGAAACGATTGTACTCCTCAAATGCAACAAAAAAGTTCATACTAACAATGGTTCAATTTACAATCAGTGT
This sequence comes from Triatoma infestans, assembly GCA_011037195.1. NCBI lineage: Eukaryota > Metazoa > Arthropoda > Insecta > Hemiptera > Reduviidae > Triatoma > Triatoma infestans. The sequence goes on from JAAEAF010006847.1 coordinate 20,653, forward strand.
GATTATAACACATTTTGTGATTTTTTTACGTTTGTCGTCTTCGGCTCAAAAAATCGTTCATAAATCCTACATTGTTGTGCAATAAAATAAATAATAAACCAATGGCACAACCGCCCGTGAAAGGCCAAGGCTTGCCAGACGGCTTGCATTGGGGGGGCCTGTGGTAAGCACACCGCGGTTCCCTCGTCATTTAGTTCTGACCTTCGCTACCTAGTACGCTATTATAGTAGCTTCCCATTTTTTCTCACGATGCTGGGTCAACACCGACTTAGCCCTCGCCGGAATCGGAACCCGAATTCTCTCATCAAAGGCGAGTGCGCTAGCCACTAGACCAACGCGTGGGGACATTGCTGGAGTATTGACAGATATGAAGAGAGAAAGTGTATTTTTTTGTGTTGAAAAGGAAGAATAGATGATATTAGTATTTTCTGAAAATGTTTTCTAAACTACTCTACTGTGAACAGCATTTCAAAACCACAAATTTCTTGAAGAACAAAACATTCTTCATTTAATTAGATCCAAATCCATGTCGGAATTACTTCCATGTGCCCAATCAAAGTATCCAATGGAATTATCGGTATTGTTCAAAAAAATGAGGTAGTATCGGTAAAAAGAGGAGGGTTATCAAATGGCTTGCAGCGTCAAGTTCACTAGTTAATGTATGGTTAGGGCTGTTAAGAGATCGTCTCCTCCAGCCTTACTTTTTGAACATAATCCTTGACTAGAAAATGTCCCCATCCTTACTAGATAACGAGCCAGGTTCCAAATAGATGGAAGCCCAGCGCATAGTGTCGGGGCTGTGACATAAGTCACAAAAACATCCTATATAAATAATACTTCAAAATTTTAGGTTCTTAATAATATAAAGGAAAACTTCCAAAACATACTTTTAACCTTTCCCGATCTCTTGCCCTTGCTAGTTTGTAACAAGGAGGGTCTTGTTCTTCTTCCAAATCAACTGTCATGAATTCAGCCAATGTTAAGGAACTTGAAGGTGTTTCACCAAACTCGACTAACCTAAAAAGAAATTATTTTACAAAAAAAAAAAAAAAAAAAAAAAATATAGATGACTGTATTTTTGAAATTACTGTGTAATTTAGGTGCAATGGGGTGAACCATTCACACAATTTCTTAAATTGCAATTATAACAAATTCTAATTGATAAATTTTCGTCAAATATAAAATTTGTATTAAATATTTAGTTGCCTTGAATATTGCATATAAAAATGGTGGTAGGTTTAATGAATATGAATTATAGGTCGGACGTTATAGCTGTTGGTTTATTGACCTACGACCACATTATAGATCATAATAGGACAGCGCCTCTATCACACCCAAAAACCTAGTGAAAACTCAGTTTAGATGTAAGCTAACGTCATCAGATCCCTGAGAAAACCCCGAACTAATTTTTTTTTTTTTTTTTTAAAGTTTTGTACTAGTAATATATTAGTTTAAAGAAAACCGTTGAGCCGATTTCGATAAAAATCCTAAAGAAAACTTCTGGTGAAATCGCATTTCGATTAACATTATATTCTTCAAACTTGTAAGTCTAGCATTGTATTTAATAAGAGTACAGAAGTGGTGCAGCCCTTAGATTTTCTCTTCCTAGGAGCCTCGATGGCTCACTGTCCATGATAGGCAGTGCTGTCTGTAACGAGACAACAGATAATGTATTGAAAAGGCTTTGAGGAGTGAGCACAATAGCTCTTTCAGGTGAAAGTGCATTAAAACTATTAACCATTATTAAAAATTAAAAATGTATTTACAGTGCTTAATATTACAAAGGCACTAGAACAGTACATGAATGAACACTGTTTTTCCCTCAGAACTTCCAAAAATCTGTTTTCCTGAAAAACTATATCTGAAATAAAAATGATAAGGCCTAAGTGCGTGTATTAAAAAACCTAGTTTAAAGAAAATCATTAGATCTGTGAAAATCATTAGATTCTGGACATATCTTCTTATTTTCATAAACAAACCTATCTCTACTAACATAACTCCGAGCACATCTAATGATATCAGTTTCGAAATTTTGATTAGATTAATGTGCTCCTTCTACTCTGTAATAAAACAGTGTTAAAGTAATGTCTATTTTTCAACCAGGCTTAATTTACAACTAATAATTAGATGCCGTTGAAAAAGGTGGGAGCAGATATAATTTATTTTTTTCACAAATATAAAATTTAGCAGTTATCTACGGATCTCGAACTGGACCGCTGTACCAAAAACCCGCCCGATTGAATATGTTTTATCTAAAGTGTTTAAGTGAAATAATTTTTTGAGGACTGATTCAAAAACTAATAAAGGAAAGTGAATTAATATTGATATTGTAGTAAATAAAAACTTTAATTACCTCTTTCTAAGTGTTGCTTCATGAACCTGCACTACTTTAACAACATCTCCCACAGTTCTATTGAAATCATGCAGCCTTGCAGCCATCAATAAAGCTGAAACAAATATGAGATATCTATTGCTAAAAATACACAATATCTTTCAAGAGTTCAATGCAATTTATTACATAGAAAAAGATTCAATTATTGTATAATGTTCTGCTAGGAAAGACAACAAAATCATCGCAGTAGCAGCAAGATCTGTTAAAATAAGATTTTCCAATACGAGCTCTCAGAGATTTTGCAGGACTAATCTGTTTCTAATATTAAGTTTGGACGGCTGCACATTCAGCAATTCAGACAGGCATTCAGATCAGGAAGGCTTATTGGTGTCAGAAAAAGTGAAAATGTTTATGACCACCAACACATTTTGGATGATAGTTATTTTTCAATAATTTTTTTTTTCACAAAGCAGCTGAGGCAATATTATAATTCCTTACAGTTTTGAGGGAATTAGCAGGAGGGGAAAGATTTCTAAGTAGGCTTTATTTCTTGTGGCAATAGATTGGAGATGAAGTATTTTATTAAATGCTAGAACTGGTTTGTAAACTTTAGCAATGTTGAGAATCGGACCATTTCTTATAAATAAATCCTTGATGCAACTGCCCATAAATGGCCAAGGCCTGTTTGATACTAAAGCCGGCCAGTGAGAGAGATAGTAATTATCACTCCATGGTTCCCATCATCTTTTAATTATATCCTACTAAATAATTTAATTAGTTGCTACTAAATATTGTTTTACTTACTTTTACTCAGAACCCCGTCGGTAAAAATGGGCTAGCCATTTCATTAAAGATTTTGTCGTCCCTGAGAGTATCCCCTGTTTACACTCACAAAACTCAGACGGTACAAATAAGGCCTGCAATACTATCTATGATGCATAAAACAACTTAGTTGAGCGTAAGGAGTGGTTCTTCTAATATCTTTACACACGATACTGGACTAATCTGCGATACAGATAAGGCCTGCAATACTATCTATGATGCATAAAACAACTTAGTTGAGCGTAAGGAGTGGTTCTTCTAATATCTTTACACACGATACTGGAACAACTCTTTTAGAGCTCCCATAGGAATCGAACCCTAACTGTACCACCACTAGGCTACTCATCCATCACTCCCTTACATCGCTGCTAACAACTTAAACCTTTTAATAATTACATAGGTAGATTGGTTCTGCTGTGCCGGGCTATCTGAGATAATCTGTCTTAGCCCCTTTCTGATTCTTCCAACTTCGGATCCGCTCATTTTAGAAGATAAAAGATTGTGTGATAACGTAGGGTACATATTCACTCTGCCTACTGATATCTCTGAAGATAGACGAATGCCAGAAATCCTTCACTCAGAATGGAAAAAAACAGGCTGTTGGATTAGTCCATTTTTATTATTATGTCTGATGTCAATAACACCTCATGTCTCATAACCAAATTTATATTAATTTATGTCTGGGATTTTATCCATTGTATCATGCTTCCTTTTAAAAATTCTGACTGGTTTCACGATTCTCATCAAACGTCAAAGTATGGTTATATCAAATTTATGTAGAGTGTTCACTTCAATTTAAAAGATTCTGTCACAACCACACTGATTGTATGGGAGTGTAATAGGATAAGAAATATGAGTGAAAATGATAATATTGAAATAAGAGATTCGTGTATAATAACGAGGTAAGAGCCATATTGGCTTAGGTATTGCCATAGCCTTTAGGATCTAATCATTAATAATAATAATAATAATGAACATGTACTGTTTTGTTTAAAAATATGTGAACATTTCAGAACTTACTGCGGTATCCATTTTGTAACAGATAAGGTAAGAGAAATTCCAGAATAAGTATTATGATCGCTAAAGGATTCTTCATATTCGGCGCAGAATGGTTTGTGTTGAAAAAAAAAAAAATGATATCATTTCATTCTCTTAAATCATCCTGCCATTGTCTAAGATAAAAGTTCGCTAATTCGAATAATGTTGGGGTGAAATATAGGCGTGATGCTCACATTTTCTTCAAACATAGAATAAATAAGCAAACTGAAATGAAAGCCACCTTACCAGCTCCACATATTCCAGACGGCCTACGTCCGGTATGCATAAAATCTCTCTTCATTCTTTGCACCAGTCTCAATGCTGTCATTGTAACTTCATGAGTTTTATCACCAAATTCTAATTTGTTGGCAAATCTGAGCACGTATAAACAGGGATCTGTAATTAAATAGTAAAATAAGTAACAACGTCTTCTAAATAAAATAGCAACCAAAAATAATGAATCCATCATTGGACAAATGATCAAAATTTATAAAAATTAAGTATTTTTTTTTGTTATAATTCTTAAATTTCATCGACAAGGTCCAGAAATCTTAATATTTTAGAAATATGTAAGTTGTGAGGAAAATATTAAGATTATAATTATTATCAATTATATAATAAAATTACCACCCCTTCTCCAGAAGGGGATCGAATACACGTTAGAACTTGGCGGAGATAACTCTGCAGCTATCCTAGTGCCAAATACTTGGTTTAGCTTGCTCAGAGATAAGCACACCATCATAACAAACACACATGCTCACAACTTAGATTTGAACACTTCATATGCACCCATTTTCACTTCATACATTATACATATACACTACAACCAAGGAAATTGCAATAGATATATCTTTTATATTGCAGAGGATTTGGCTTTATAGCTAATCTCTCTACACATAAATTCATAATATCTTAAATTACATCTTAAAAAAATCTGGTGTGAAACAACCAGCACTTAATTTCACTTAGTTCCAATATAATTAACAATACTTTCTTCAAACGCCATTTTTTATTAGTTTATATAAATAATGGAACCATATAGAATATTGAAATAGTCGAGAGGAAAGCCTAAAATCAACCTCCTCCTAAACCTTCCTAAAATCATAAGAGATATCACTGTGAGCAAATCATAGATATCACAGCGAGATGCCTGTACACACACAAGTTTAAAGAAAAAAATTTAATACACCCAAGTTCTGAGAAATCACAACATTTTATAAATATCTAAGTTTAGAAGAGATTATAATTATTATTTACTTACACGCATAAGGCCACATATGCGTACAGGCAATTATTTATTACTTTTTTTATTAAGGAAGTATTGATGAAAAAGGAAGTATTGGATTACGTCAAATTTTGTATATTGAGTTGTTGTTGTTGTATTTTATATACATATTTTGATATTCCCTGATTATGAAATTTTACAGAGCGGCCCCCCATTGCGCGTGTTTTGTTTGTTCGTCCTCCCTGGGAGAGTTTATTAACAGCATGCTATATAACTAACTAATACATGCATTAATCGCAAGGGATACATTTTCCTTGCAGCATCCACATGTCATATTCATCTTACAAAATCTCTTAAAATAAAATAGAATAATTGCAGGGAGGTTAATACTTGTTATTGTTTATCTATGAGAACCAGTCAAGAAAGTTTCTAGCACAATCCATCAATCGGTTATGCGCAAATTTAGTGTATGATTTATTCAGTTTTCTGAAAAAATTTTCGATATTTTTCTTTTTATTTATTTATTTATTTATATCCATATATAGTTAGGGTTAATTCTAAACTGCTTTTACGATTTTTTTTTATTTAATTCATAGTGGTCATTATCAGGGCCTTATATCTAAAAAAATCCAACATGTTTTTAGCATGACTACCCATAAAGCAATTGGATCAAGGGGATCAAAATATGGCATATCCCTTATCTATATTTATATATAACTAGCTAAACCCGGCCACGCTTAGCTGTGGGTCAGTCTGATTTTAATTTTTAGGGAAGTAAATAGAAGTATGACAGTTAACATAGATTCAGCAAGAAAACACATCATTCATTTACCCTACTTTGCGTTGTTGTGAACTGAAAGGAAAGAAAGAAAAAATGTTTTTAACTGAAACTCTTTTTTTGTTGTAATGGTAGTGAATGGACTACATTTTTTGTTTGTCCGTTTTCTGCATAAAGATCAGATGGTTTACCGACTCTGGAGCATGCGACATTAGGGAGAAGCCCATGAGAGAAGCACTCGTTTTCTAAATTCAAACCGCACACTTGCAAAGATTGTCCTTGCGCTTTATTGATAGTCATAGCGAACGCAAGGCGTATTGAAAATTGAAGTCATTTGAACTCGAACGCCATAACTATCGCAATGAGTGGTATTCGTGGAAGTAGCACGTCTTCCCCTTTGTGAGGTATAATGAGAATTGTTGCTTCAATTAGATTATTCATCAATTTTTTAACTAATAATCGTGTACCATTGCATAATTATGGCTGATTGATGTTTCGGAGTAATATAATTGGCATTCCAATTTTCAAATTTAGAATGTGTGGCGGTAATCCGGGAACATCGAGTAAATAAAGAAATTCCGTTGGAAAATTCACTACTTCACTTAGGTCCATCAAGGAGTCAATGGATTTGTACGCTACTGTTTCATCTGCGATTCTGTTTAGAATGATGTTGTTCATATCGAGTAAGTCGACATTTTTAGCCGCTAGAATGTCTCTTCCGCTTAACCATGCGTGATTTTGATAATTTGTTTCGATGCTTTGTAATACCTTGTCTACTAATTCTTCTTTTTGAATGTACAATGTTGCAGAAATTAGATGGGAAGTTGATTTGTAGGATCTGTTGCTGGATTTGTAGGTGCAGGACTGTTACCGAATTCGAGTAATTGTCTTGAAAATGTGGCAGCTGTTGGATGGTTTTGAAGTTGAACTCTCATATTCGTTGTTAAATGAATTTTTTTTTACTGTGCTCCAAACAGGTGAATATTCCAAGCAGGCATGCAATTCATCAGCTGGTATTGAGCGAGGTATCCACTGGAAGCGTTTGCCTGAAGCCTCCGGATAAGTAACATCAATGCTCCACCAAAAATGGAGCCTGATTATTTCGCAAGTCTTTCAATATATGGTCTAATGCTTCCAATGATTTCTTGTGAGCCACCGTACACTCATCCCATACAATGATTTTGCACGTCCGAAGAACCGTTTCCGTGGGAACTTCGGAATAGAGGTACTTATAAGGAGTTGAGAAAGAGGTTCAGAGAGAGCATGCCACCATCGCAACGCGTCTGCGTCTGTCTATTTCTGCCAAACTCGCGAAACGCTCGGAATTTCCCGTTTCCGTGGGTACTTCGGAATAAAAAGTATATATAAACAACGTTGTGTAAAAATTTCAAGTCAATCCATCGACTATTTTTCGAGTTTTGCGGACACAAACATACGGATGCTGAATTTTTATATATTTAAGCCGAACTACATATCTGTGAGGGTTTTTTAAACAAGATTTTTATGCTAAGATTAATAATGAAAAACTCTGTGAATTTTTCCCAAAAATCCTACTTCTATAGATATATTGAAATAAACACAGCGATTAAATAAACATAAAGGCTGTATAGAATTAAAAAAGTAATAATGTGTTAAATTATTTTCGATGTTTTCAAATATTAACAACAAACAATGAAATGTGAAATATTTAAAAAAAAAAAAAAAATTATTTCTTATAAACAATGTGTTTTATTTTTAATCTGACCACGTATTAATGAATGAGAAACTATACAAAACAAGGACTACCGGCATTTACAAGGACAAACAAATTGTGACAATATATTTTTTGTTACTTACTATTTACTTTTAATGAAAATAAAGTGAGAATAAATTAATAACAAAAAGATACATTGGTTCCATGTTCTATTAGGAGATGGCTAAGATTCTCAAATATATTCTTTATATTTGAAATAAAAAAAAATCTATGATTGTAAAAATTTAAGAATATAAACGTAATTATTTCAATTATTACTTAATATAATTTGAAAATAAGATCTTATTTGGCCAAGACTAGTGTGAAAAGAATCTATTATGAAACATGACCTTACTCTTTTGACAATAATCACAGTTCTGATAGATAAATTTTCTTAATTCTTCCAAATTTTAACTGAATGTTTAGATAGTCTTAATTCCCAGAAAGATGGTGACAACCGATCATTAATTGATGAAACATTTATAAAAGAATGACTGTTCTAGATCACCTAGAAACCCCTTAAAATAATCCTTACTAGAAAATAGTTTTAAAAATATAATGTATTTTATTGTCGGCTGATCGACCAAGGTAGTTTCCGGGGCAAAAAAAAAAAAAATATTTTTAGTGTTTTTTTTTTAATTCAAAACCCGACGTTTCGGCAAACTTGTTTGCCATCTTCAGGGGCCCTCTTAAAATATGAGAAGTATAGAAAACTTATTACAACATTTTCGGTTGAGTTAATAATTAGAAACTGCCTGGCCGATCAGCCGACAATAAGATAAATCAGTTACATCAAATAACATTCTAACGGCCAACAATAGCAACAATCTGATATATTTCAAATGAATGTAACATTTTGTCTGAAACGAGTGAACACTGTCCCCGGAGGCCGGCAATGAACTGAGAATGCCTGGGCGCCAATGAACGTGGATGGTGACGCGCCTAAAATTAAAAAAAAAATAAAATAAGTGTAACAAGCTTTTAAATTTGATTCATATACACGAGTATAAAGTTTAGGATAGTTGCTTCGCCCTGGAAGTGCTCCATAGGAAACTCTTACCGGATCAGAACCTTTCTGTAATATTCCAAAATGCCATTCTGAGTGCAGCCATCTCAGAGTGTAGGGGCTCATTAGATCATAAGAAAGGTGGCGAGTAAAAATGAGCAGGCAAAAAAGTTCATAAACAGCTTATTTGTCCAGGCTTACTGCACGGTTACTGCAAAAAGGGCCTTGAAATTTAACTATAGACCTCCTTACGCCCATTACAGACTTGGTGTGGTTTTGTCAGAAAGAAGAAAAAAACCACTGCATATATTGTGACAGTGTGAAGGGCTTGTGTAACAAGATTTCTTCTCTTTGGGGAGAAGCTTATGCTTTCAAGTTTAACCCAGGTGTTTCTCTTCAGTCTCTTAATTCTAATTAAAAAGACAGGACTGGAGAGGATACTCTTGAATTCTGGGTACCACAATAGACCCACAGGGGTCGAGGTGGGCTAGGCTCTTAATAGCTAACATTCACAGAATGTAATGTATCAAGGTTAAAGAAAATCCTTAAAGCCGTTTTCGATAAAAACGAAGAAAATTGGAAACTAAACGATTTCCATCGAACTTGGTATATTTTTTAATAGCATTATTTGTCCTAAGTATATAGTTACTATAAGAAGCATGGGGGGGGGGAGTTCCTTTTTTAAATATGCATTTTATAGGAGGCCTGATTCCACAACCCCCAGAAGAATTATCCAAAAATATCTAACACAAAAAAGTACTACAAAAAAAATGTTTTTGATGCTTATTCTACTATGTTACAGTTCTACACACAACCAAACAATATGTCATAAGCTGATGATCTGTGGTCGGTATATCTGCCAACAGTCCCAAGTTTAAATAAAAAATAAAATCATTGAAACTATATACGAGAAAACAAACAACCATTCGAATTAAGATAATTTTGACTGAAACATAAATATCAAAGTTCCCATGGTGATAATTTTTCCTTGTTCAACATTGGAGGTTCACATTACAGTTGAATTCTTGGAATGATTTATTCTTGTGTATGTGTAGGTATGTATGTGCGTGATTCCCCAAAAAATAATATATTTCCGGCTTGTATGTTGTTTCCGGCTCTAATATAGCTTCGAAAATTTGATATGATGGTTATATTGTCTCTTGTTGCGCTTTGCTTTCATTCTGACATAATAAAACAAACATATATACATACACACAGAGAAATTGAGAAAGTGTTAAAACTATTTTCTTTAACTTCTTAGCGAATACAGGAAATCTCAAAACTAAATTAGTAAATCTGTTAGGAAAGCAATAATTCATCCCATAGAAATAACTGATAGTAAAACGTAAAATTAAAGTGGATACTCTGTAGGCAGCGAATAGGAAACGAAGAGAATCGTTAAGCAACTCTCCCTAGCTCTCATTCTTGCAGGACTATATTGAACATCCCAGATGAGATGGTATATCAGCAAAAGGAAACGGCAGATGTCGTTTGAGAGGCCTAAAGCCGGCTACACACACGTAACTGCATACTTGAACGGTATACATGCGCAGTCAGCTTGTACATGCATACAAGATCGTTTGTATGGAAAACTTGCACAAGTCAGAAAATGTTTAAAATTTCATACTGCATACTTGTGCGCGCCATCTTGTTCATGATTAAAACGTCATTGTGAAACCTCTCATTCAGTAAAAGTGTAAAAGGTTATATATTATTAAAATATATAATTTATAAATAATTATGTCGGTTAATTTTAGGAAGGGTCATAGATCAATTATAGAAGAATTTATTCATATCTATGAAAGCGAACCGTGTCTGTGGAATGTAAAGTGTAAAGACTACCACGATAAGGGGAAAAAAGATGTTGCTTATGCCTTTTGAATCAAAGGAATAACTAGTGATAAAAGGTGAAGGTAAGTTTCTTCATACATTCTCAGATAATTATGCCAGTCCCGTGCGTAAAATTTCAATTCACTTAATAAATTAATGTGTGAATAGCTTTTTCGTTTCCTCAGCCACTCTTTACACCACAAAGAACGATCTTTTCGTTGACTTTTTCTTTGGTAAATAAAACAAAAGCAGCTAAAGCGAGATCGTCGTTTTCGGTCATAATCGCCAGCTGCTATCTGTTCAAGTATACATGAGCCGTGTGCAAAAGACCTGCGCATGTATACCATTCAAGTATGCAGTTATGTGTGTAGCTGGCTTAAGTCGTCTACCAAAAGCGTTAGGATCAAAGGAGAAAAAATTATTGGACCTACACTCTACTAGATTCATCCATAATGGCTCGCCAATTTTTTGGGTTTAATTCATTTGTTTCATCTCTTGTCATGTCTTTAGTCCTTCCTGATAGATAGTCCTTTATTACAGAAAATTCTCAAGCATATATTCTTAGGGTCATAAGTCATAACCCTTAGAATTGATTTAGCTACAATATTGTGTGATCATGTTCAAGTTATTATTTAGTTTGAAGAATATCAAGATTCCATAAACACCAAAAATATGATTTTTATTGAATCTCATAACATTACTTTACAACAAAACGATATAGGGATAAACATTTTTTTTTGTTACTAAATCTTTTGAATTCATTTGATTTATCTAAAAAGAAAAACTAATAATTCTTTTTTAGCTTATCCCAATGATGAAATATTTTTTTGTGATTTTTAGCACGTCGTCTATATTTATAGTCTGTTCGGTACCGCTTTCATCCATCCTTAGAGACTAATAACTTCAGAAAGCAATGAAATATACCAATATACTTTATAAGTCTTCTGGGAATGTTAAAGTCAAAGTTATAAACTTGTTTACTTAAAACTAATATAACTTTAATAGAATAATTTTGTAGTTATCCACAAAATTACGTCTAACATGTTCAGAGAGATGACGTAACTATTTACCCAATACATTTTTTGGCGGTAAAATAGGATGTTAGATGTAAATCCCCCCCCCACCGAAAATTATTAATTAAATATTTTATATAACTATTTTGTGCTTGTGTGTGGATCATTTAATTTTTATACAACATGGATTTAAACAAACAAATAAAGTAACTATTTCTTCATTACATGATCTGGTATTGGGTAGCTTTGGTAAGATAGACAGCGCTAAAACGGCAGAAATAGATTTAGCTAAACGAAAAGTAAGAATGAACTTTTTGATAAAATGGTCATATATTTTTTTTTTTTTTGCGAATCGACTGATAGCATAGTATTATTGTTACTTTTATAACATATTGCCATTAATATTATTTCACAGATATCGGAAACTTGTAATAAGTTAAAAACAGCACTTTTGAAAACTTTTTTGACAAGTCTCTCAGAAGCACATCGACTCCGTAACTTACAAAATAAACAATAGCTATAAGAAAAAAAATCTGGTGTGAAACACTCACACTACTATTCTTACTCCAGTTCACAAAATTATAATTGGCAAATTTTTTATAGTTTGTGTACCAAATTTAATGAAATTCGTCGAAAACTGAAAAAAAAAAAACTGTCCAGTAAAAGCGCACTTCCGGTTTATTCATTTTATTGAAACTGAGTATTTTTGCCCATCTATTAAATTTCTAATTAATTTTTTTAGATAATAATAGGATTTTATAATTCATAAATACCCTTAGATGAATTTTGCCCAAGAAATCGTTTTAAATAAAAGTTGTAGATCTTTGTATGTTTAGTTTATACAAGATGTTTCAAGAAAATCGTCAGAGCCATTTTAGAACAAATAGCAAAAAAGTGACAAAATCATAATTTAGTAAAGTGATAAAATAAACGTACTTCCGGTCATCCTATTTTTTTCAAAGTCGGAATTTCAACAACATATTTAATTCTAATTAATGTTATTCAAATGGCCGAATTGTCTAATAAACTGAAAAAAAAAGCACTTTAGAAGAAGCCGTAACCCCACCCTCCTCCAAAAGTGCCCTTAAATGAATTTTCCTCGAGAAATGTTTTTAAATAAAAGTTGTAGCTCTTTGTATGTGTACTTTATATAGGAAGTTTCAAGAAAATCGTCGGAAATATTTTTGAGAAAATTGCGAAAAAGTGGAAAAAAAAAAAACATGTAGTAAAGTGGTAATGTAAACGTACTTCCGGTTATCCGATTTTTTTTGAAACTCGGAATTTCAACAAGATATTCAATTCTAATTAACATTATTTAGGTGATAGAATTGTTTAATAAACTGAAATAGCATTTTAGAGGAAGCCATAATTCCTCCCCTCCCCCAGAAGTGCCCTTAAATGAATTTTTCCGGAAAAAAAATTTCAATAAAAGTTGTAGGTCTTTGTATGTGCAGTTGATATATCAAGTTTGAAGAAAATTGTCGGAGCCATTTTTGAGAAAAACACAAAAAAGTAAAAAAAAAACACCTAGTAAAGTGGTACTTCCGGTTGAGGAATTTTGACAGATGACCCACTGTCAGATGCCATGGTGATACCTAAACGGAATATCAAGTCTGAACTTTCTACAATTTTTTGTTTTTGAGCTATGCTGTTCACATACACAACAACATACAGACCATTTGCTAAAAACAACTTTTTTGGACTCAGGAGACCTCAAAACGGATATTTCCGGTGAAAACTCGATATCGAAAATTTGACACGATTACAATACTTCCTCATACTTAGGGTAAGAGAAAGTAAATAAAAAAAAAAAAAAAAAAAAAAATCTGTCGTAAAACGTTCCCACTTTTTCTCTTATATTAAATTAATACAATTTAATCAAGAAATTTTCTTGTATATCTGAGCGGGCGGCCTTATGTGAAGCGCTCTATGTCAAAACAACAAAGCTTGTATAAATTTAAATTTAAATAGATCCCCCACTAGGGCTCTAATTTTTTTTTTTTTTTTTAAATAGAAAAATGTTTTAAATAAAAGTGATACGTTTTCATATATGCATCAGGCTTATATAACAGTTTTCGAGAAAATTCCAATAAACTCAAAAACCTATTCTGTAAAATAGCACTTCCGGTTAACCTATTTTCTTCAAATTTGGAATATTTTCAATGCTTTTTTTTGTTTTTTTAATTTAATTTAAGGCTCGTCAACATCTATGGTCACTGGCGCCGGGATGTGTTCATTGCATCCAATGTGTATTAATATTATGTAGATGTTTATATTATACTGAAGGAAGGCATAGCTACTATTCCCCCAGAACCCCAAATATCAAATTTCCCTGAAAATGTTTCCAAAAAAAAAAAAGTGAATAGGTATTTAAGTGTGAAGCTAGTATACGAAGTTTCAAAAAAAAAAATTGTGTCAGCCATTTTCGAGAAAAACACGTAAAACTGGAAAAAAAAAAAAAAAATCAGTAAAGTCATACTTCCGGTTGATGGATTATGCCCGAAATTTTCATGTCTGATACAATGGTAGTAATGTAAACCGTACCACCAGCTTCCAGCAACTTTCTCTGGAATATTCTGTTCACACACACATATAGATCATTCACTAAAAAAAAATTTTTTTTTTCGTATTCAAGAAACCTCACAAAATATGTAATTTCGGTGAAAACTCAATTTCGAAAAAAATCTGTCAAATTTACAACATAACTTCCCTCTTAATAGGAGTAAGAGGAAAGTAAAATAAAAAATCAGTGAAAGTAAATAGCCTAGTGGAAGCCGGCCGAACTAAAATGTTAAATATACCTTCCCCAAACTCCTTTTATCTTTTAGTTACGTACACAAAGTAGTGTGGGTAACACAGTATTACAATCTAGTTAGCAGTGGTGTACGGGCATTAAAGTGCGTCTAGCAACAACAACATGATCTCATTCTCATAGAAATGGCGATTAATGACATCTGATCAAGCCATAATTTTTTTTTTTTTTTACAATATTTTCAATCGATAAGGTTTGTTTTTTGTTTTTTTTAAATAAAATTTAATTTAGCATTAGAATTTTTTTTTTTATTTAAAACAAAAGTTTAAAAACATTGTGTGAACACTCCATATGTCTTTTCTCTTACTAAAGTTTTATTGACTAATTTACTTTAAATTTGTTATGTTTTATCAAATATTTAGTTGGGTTAGCATTAAATTCCAAAGGTGGTGGGGATTATATTGGTTTACCGGACAGCTCTGCCTCAATCTTTTAACCATCAGAGTTTTTGTAACGGTAGTTTAAATTCAAGCCTAATAAAAATTCTCACAGGACAACTCTAAAAATAAATTTACTATTATGATTTATTCGATTTTCTGAGACTTTCTCGGAAATGTTCCGATATTTTTTCTTTTTATTTATTTATTTATATCCATATTTAGTTAGGCTTAATTCTAAGTCTGCTATTACGATTTTACAGTAAATAGGATATTTTGTTTCATTACACACCTTTTACTACAATTGTATTTTTTTCCGAACTCAGGGGACCTCAAAAAACATACACTGTGGTGAAAATTCAATTACCAAAATTTGACAAGATCGCAATATACTTCCTCTCAAAATACAGCAGTATGAAAAAAGAAAAAAAAAATCGATTAAAAATTCGATTTTTAATTTCTTTACATAAATGTATATTTGCCTTTTTTTCTGTTGTTTCACACTTTGTTTTAGCGGCATTATCAAAATATTTTTGCCAACATTTTATTTATCTGAATCTTACATATTATTTTATTCATCATTTCTGCATTTTCTGAGGTTCCGTCAGTATGAAACAAAGGTGGATGATAAAATTTGTGGATGATTAATCTGTTCGTTTTTATGCGTGTGAGAGAGCAATTATCACAGCTAGCTCCCTCAAATTGATATCCGGTATAGTATAGATATCCCATTTTGGATCCATTTATAGCCATTATAGAAACTTCAAACAGAAATTACACTGATTTAATGTTTTTTTTTTTCACCAATTTTTACACCTTATTTTTAAAACTTTGCAAAATATATGTTTTGAGATATCCTGAGTACAAAAAAAATTGTTTTTAGCGAATGGTCTGTTCTGTGTGAATTTTTTTTTTTTAGGATTTCCTAAATACTGAGGTTTTCTACAATCAAATATTTCTTTTAATTTCAGCCTCCAACTGGATATCTCTCTCTTCTCTCAATCGGTAACCGTAGAACCTTTCTCGGACACCATCTATCCACTTTTCCCTGGGTCTGCCCCTTCTCCTTCTACCCTCGGCTTTCCAGTCTAGGATCTCTTTAGTTATTCTTCCATCTTCCATTCTTTTTATATGGCCGTACCATCCAAGTACTTTTCCTCCCATCTTCCGCAGCATTTTGTTTTTTTTTGAAACGTTCATTTTCTTTCTTATTTCTTCGTTTCTTACTCTTACAAGCCTTGATATTCGTGCTGCTCTTCTCCAGTAATCCATCTTGGTGGCCAGAAGCTTTTTATTCAAGGTCCAAGTCTCAGCGGCATATACAAGTAGTATACTTTGTGCAGGCTAAAAAAGTTAGCAAAAATATTTTGATGATGCCGCCAAAACAAAGTGTGAAAAATATACTCAAAAACAAAAAAAACAATCGTAGCGACCTCAAAGTTGGTATTAAATTTGAGGTATTTAAGACCACTCACTGCATGTGATACGAAGAATTCGGGAAAAAATTCATCAAGTGCATTTTTATTGATTGTTTCTTCCGTTTATCGTGATTTTATTGAAAACGGTTCCAACGATTTTCTTTAAATTTCTTATACTATATACCAGGCAAATACCTATTAATTTTTTTTTGAAATATTTTCCTAGAAAAATCAATTTATAGGTGCTTCTTTGGGGGATAAGTAGCGATAAGCTTTCATATAAAGTACAACAGTTTGGTTAAATACAATGTATAATTCTGTTACCTATACAATATTTATATACATTACAAGTAATCTAGAATTCCTAATTTGAAGAAAATCGGTCAACCTGTCCAGCGATTTTGCAGAATAGGTTTTTTTTTTTTTTTTTTTTAATCGTTTTTAGAAATAGGTTCTGAGGAATATAAGGAGACGTTAAAAATTCAAATGTGTCTGTTCAATATTATTGGCATTGTTTACAATTTAATCATTCTCTACGTGCCTCGATTGGTAGGCCTGGCACTTTGTCCTATCACAACCATCTTTGCATTTATGTTTTAGGCCAAATTTGAAATTTAAAGAAGATTTGTCATTTTATAACTATATTAAGAGAAAGTCGTGTTCTTGTATTTAATATATTTTATCAGGGATCATGACTTTTCAGGTCTCAAATTTAACCACGGATTTATTTTTTGCTTCGTAATTAATTGTAATTAATACTATGTAGATGATAGAATTATATAATAATCTGAAAGATTATATAATAATGCGCGCTTTAGAGAGAAACTTAACCCCCACCTACCACCCTAAAACCCCCTCTTAAACGAATTTTCCTGGAATAAAGTTACAAATAAAAGTTATAGAAACCTATATATAATATATATATATATAATAATTTTTTATATAATTATATATACAATTTTTTGAGAAAATCTCCAAAACCGGAACATTCTATTCTGTAAAGTGGTATTTCCGGTTGACTGATTTAGTTTAAAACCTAAAATACAACTTTGAACTTTCCGCAATTTTCCCTTTTTGAGCTATGATCACCACAAAACACATATACACGCCTTTGACCTTTAACCAACTTTGGCCTCATACTTAAATCCTACTTATATGACAGTTTTTTTTCCAAGGTACTTCCATATCTTCTATTTATACTATCCATGCTGGAGTACCCCCAAGGAAGTGTCTTAGTTCCGTTTTTGCACACAATATACACAGCCGTTTTATCCTTTAGCAGCGCCCGCTCTAGGGGCGGGCAACCCGAACATTTGTCCGGAGCGCCATTTTGGATGTAAGTGGTGAGAAAAATATTCTTTGTAATAAAATACTCAATTAATAGAAAATTTCACATATCTATTTTTTTTCGTTCGCTAAAAATTTACAGTGCGTAGCCTGTTTATATTGTTTATGTCTAAAAGCTGAAAATATTTACACTATTGTTGAAAAATTAACGCAAAATTTGTAAAAGACGATGCTTGAACTTTGTTTGAACATGCATATACTTTTCTGAACAGAATAGCATTATCACGCTCTACAGAGCGCTGCTTCAGTTTGTGTTTTTTGAAAATGTATAGACTTGCTTAAAAAAAAAAAAAAAATCTAGTGTGAAACACTCACAACAACTTTCCCTTACTCCAGTTCTCAAAAATGATAATTGACAAATTTTATAGTTTGTG
>JAAEAF010006848.1:0-17136 GCA_011037195.1 Triatoma infestans
ACTGGTCTCACCCCAAAACCCTGGGGATCTCCACCAGCAGAGGGTATTAGTTTGGGCAAGTTCTTCTCTTCCCGCCCACCCTTCCTTTCTCTTTCTACAAAAATGGTTGGGTCCATTTTGTTCCCACGAGAAATGGGGGAAATGTACCGTCACCCGTGGCAGAGCCCCATACTACGAGAAGGCTACAATACAACGAAGTTTCGCCCGGTTCCCCAAGGTGACCGCTACCGCACGTATGTTTTACCACCCTGTACGCATTCAGCCTCGACGCGCATCTCATCTCGGCTTGGGTGGGGATACCTAAAGGAATTGGGGAGGATCACTAGGATGGGATAAGAGGAGGGGGAAGGGCCAGAGGGGTTTATTCCGGCTCCCGTCAGTGCCTCGTTTGCCACCTCCCGAGGGAGGTGCCCAGATCGCACCACGTGGAGGTGGAGTTGACTTCGGGAGTTACAAGCAGACAGAGACGCACAAGGCTCTCTGTCCTATCCCCCTTGCGATCCAATTCACAGCTAACTCAACTCTGATATTCCGTTTGGAATTGCAACTTTAGATACTGAATGGGTTTCTAGGTTTTTATTTTTTGTTTATAATTTGCAAGCAGGAAATCTAACAAACTAATAGAAATTAGCTAATAAATCGCAACGTTAATTTTATTTATAAAAGAAAACAAAGAAAAAACGATAAATTAACATTCTCCATAGTCAAACCTGTATAAGTACATTGGCCACGTGACCGGAACTGGCCTATCAAAGCCATACTAGGAGTATGAGCGCGCAATTCCGGTCTCTATATACAACCCGAGAAATCACGCGCGCACACCTACAGACGGACAGACATACATACACCAGCTAGAAGGAAGTAGTGAAGGAAAGAAGGAAATTAGTACTTAATGTGCAATTATTTCTAAGAATGAAAGCAATAATGGGAAAATTCTATGTCTGTATGGACGAACATAGTTAGTTCCTTGTTAGGACATGTGAGTGTGCGCTGGTGTATCACTAAGTGCACAGTGAGTGGACTGACCTGGTTTCTATAGTGTAAGACCGATAGGGAGGGGAGGTCAGGTCTGTATAACTGGCGGCAGATAATTGCTTGATTATAAGGGCATGTCCTTGTATGGTGGTAAGGTGATATGCGCACCATCAGGCCGATAATATTCATCAACAACCAAACTGCCAGCATAAATTGTAAAGAACAAATTGTATAACTCTGATTTAGACCAAATTTTGAATTATCCAGTCGTAATTCTTTGAAATCTTAAAGATTTGGATATCCAGTTGGGATTTGACAGTACGAGCTATTAAAAACATATCTGGGAGACACAATTTATATTAAGAATACGCAGTCCATTTGATGATTTCTGCCCGCTCTCTTTCTTTTTAGAGCGCGGCAAAAGTTAGAGGAAGTCTAAATAAAAGTTGTAGCTCTTTAGATATGAGTAGTTGAAGAAAATCATTGGAGCCATTTTCGAAAAAAAATCCATTCAGTAAAGGGCTACATCCGGACCGGATGGAGAAAATTGAAACCTCTATTTCTGCATTTGAAATTACTGACGATAAATCGAATTCTGTCAACTGGAGTGAATGTCTCTTTCAGAAATCATGACGTAGGTGGCAACTGCGAAATAGGTGACACAGACATAAATAACCTCTATTCTAATTTATGGCCATCATAATAACCGTAGACCTTGACCGAGGCGACCAAATTCATTAGTCGGTGGGGGAGAGGTGGGGGCTCAGAAATATTGAACTAGTCTTCTTGTATGCCTCTCTAATCACTGTACTATATATCGAAATTTATTAGAAATTATGTAAATTTTTTGTAATGCATAAATTATTGTAAGAAAATGACAAGTATTTTTAATATAAAAAAAGTTATGATTTGAATATTGCATGGCACTGCCACGATATGAATATTGCATGGCACTGCCACGATATGAATATTGCATGGCACTGCCACATAAATAAATTTGGTGAAAAAAAAATAGAGGTATTTTCTAATTTACCAAATATTTTACATTCAAAGATTTCTGTCCCACCACTCCTACAATCATGCAATCTTATCTGGGCAAAAAAATAAAGCTAGCAAAAACGCCCCCATACGAATTTCTCTGAACCAAATTATTACAATTTATTGGACACATTTTCTACATACTTTGTAGTTTAACTTGCTAGCAGAGTATTACGATCGTGTCCAATTTTCGAAATTTTCGACACCCGGAAATATATGTTTTGAGGCCTCCTGAGTCAGAAAAAGTTTTTTTTGTTTTTTTTACTAAAAACCTTTGTTTGTGTGTGAACAGCATAGCTCAAAAGCGAAAAATCCCAGAGGAAGTTCAAACTTGACATTCTGTTTAGGTATCACCATGGAATCCGGAGAGTAACTTATCTGATCTTTTAGGTTTCCGCGGCCACTTTCATGAAAACCGCTTGAGATTCCGGGTTGAGACCGGACCGGACAACGTTTTGC
This sequence comes from Triatoma infestans, assembly GCA_011037195.1. Lineage (NCBI taxonomy): Eukaryota > Metazoa > Arthropoda > Insecta > Hemiptera > Reduviidae > Triatoma > Triatoma infestans. The sequence continues at coordinate 2,473 of JAAEAF010006848.1, forward strand.
CCATGTCGCAATGAACCTCTTCAGGGTCGTTGCCCCTTGAAATCCAATAAGGCAATGAACCTTGGTTGAGCCTTAGTAAGTTATCTGCCAAAATTCCTCAACCGGAAGTACCACTTTTCTGATTTTTTTTTCTCACTTATTTGCGATTTTTTTTTAAACTTGGACATTTTTAGACTGAGTGACGTAATACTTCCTTTTAAAGTGGCCACTTCGGGATATTTCGCTCGGGTCTCCCAACTGGTATAATGTTCATGAGAATGAAATATGTGGTTAAAATTTCAAGTTTGCTGAAAATCAGTTTGACCGGAAGCGCGAATTTCCTTGACTGGTTGATGCTTTTTATTTTAGATTTCCGCGATTTCGCTGATGACTAGCGTGTTTCATTTTCTGCAAACTAGGTAACTGTTTATTTCAAGACATGTCACTTCTGTTTGAAACTTTCTTTCGAGAAACTGATTTAAGAAGATTTCTGAAGGAAGCTGCGACATGTGCCAATCATTATAATATTAACATCTTCCAAATTGTGTAGCACAGAAAAGACATCCGGTTTGAGACCGTGATTCATTGCAAAATCGCAATTATTTAGTATAAAATTTAAAGTTTGAAGGAAATCTTTCATTTAGAAAACTGTGAGAATTGCACTAACAGAAAGTCGTGCGAATGTTTCACACCAGTGGGGGTGGGGGTGAACGTCTTCCTGAATGTGTTTATATTGTATGGCAGAGTCTCTGTCACCACCTAGCAAAACCTCTAAAGCCAATTAATTCAATATATTCCACACTATTTCCGTAAAAATCCAGATTTCCTATTCACAAACCTCACACATACCACACACACACCCACAATAAGACTTATAAAATTAAAAAATATAGATATATATTTCCACTGTCAGCGACTTTAAGACAGATTTGTAAACTATATTTGTAATACATACAACTGCAAGTACACGTTGGTAAACAATACAGTTTCATCGTGACGTCATACTTTCTAACGCATAAAAGAACTTAATTGTATATATATTAAGATTTTTTTTCATTAACTTGCTTATAATTAGAAAAAAAAGAAAAGTAAAAATTATGATTTAACAATGGAAACATTACATTAGATTTTACTGTTCACTTTGTTTATTCATTTTAAATGAATGTTTATTGTTTCAGTTTGTAGTACCATTTTGTAATTGTATTGCTTGGAAAGAAAACAGTATTTATTTTCTCCCATAATTTTTCATTTTTCTTAGTATAGCTGGTTTAATAGGAACACGATCTTGTAAAATTATGTAAATTGTGTTTTCACCGGAAATGGATGTTTTGAGGCCCCGCCGGGGAAGAAAAAAAGGTTATTAGCGAGTGGTCGGTCGCTAATAATAAAAAAATAATTTTAAAAGGAAAAGTTGCAGGAAGCCCTAATTGATATTGTATTTGATTATCTTAAGTAATTAGGCGGACATCCGACTTATTTACGGTCAAAAGCCATTCACCGGAAGTGCGACTTCACTGTTCCTTCAATTTTTTTTTTAATTTACCGCGATTTTCGCGAAAACGAATTCTACGATTTTATTCCACTTCTTTCAGTTTCTTCACGCACACACATAGGCCGTATCAGTTTGTTTTTTTTTTAATCTTACTGAGAATATTGATTTTTGGGTGTCCTGAGGGAGCGGTAACTCTCAATTCCCACTTCAGGATAATGTACGGTTCTCCCACTAAGTAATATTAAGGAAATTCAACATTTAGTAAAAATTCCAGTTCGAAAAAGGAAAAAAAACTGGTTAATTAGAGGAGTGAGAGATTTGCAATAACGATGAAAGTTGTGTGAGCGTTATGTGTACCCAGTTTTTTGCTTCTGTTTTAAATAAAGAGATCCGTGCTGACTGCAAGTTGGCAATTTTTTTTTTATCCCTGTAATTTCTTTATTTCTTTCTTTATCCTTTTTCGTTTCTGTCCGCTTGTTATAAATTCCAGCCCCTTGTTATGGGGGCCCCATGTTCCCGGTTCTCTTCCCGATCCACCATCATTTCAAACAAACTGGTTTCTTTCATTTTGTTTTTTGTTTTTTTTTGGCTTACTTCTTCTTTAATAGCAGAACTACAAACGGTCTGTAGTAATACGTACCTGTAGAGAACGGTCTTTCTCATTAAGGGAACACCAGACAGATAGGGTGCTAACCCCTTCTGCCATCTGTCTCTACTCATTAACTAGGGTATTATTTCTAGTTCCATAAAAGCCGAGAGCAGGCGGTAACCCTCCCTCCCCCCGACACACTTAGAATCAATTTTTTACGGTTAAATTTTTAAATTAAAAGCAATATGTAATGGAATATGTATGTAATTAGTATGCGAATTTAAAAGAAGTTGGAGAGCCATTTTCATTAAAATCGCAAAGAACTGCCAAAAGAAAAACAATGTGGTGAGAAACACTTTAGACGACTTTCTCTTGCCTCTTTCAATACAATTACAATTAATATCGAATGAAAATTTCTTTTAAACTTCAAAGTTCACTCATTTGCCCTAATTTCATATGTCCTAACGTATGGTGGGGGACAAGTATCAGCCAGCACGGAACCAAACCTTGTAGCTAGAATAGAGACTACAATTTAGGCCAGATGAACAATTACGTTGAAAAGCTACACAAGTAACGTCATCAATTCCGTTCAACTTTCTAAAAATCAATTATTTTAGGAAAAATCTTGCAAATATAACTGATAGGCTTAGATCTGGGCCATTAGATTTCCAAGATTAAAGAAAATCGTTTTGGTTTTCTGAGAAAATTCTAAAAAAACTCAAAAACCTATTCTGTAAAGTCGCCAGATTTTCTTCAAATTTGGAACGCTATCAATGCATCTAATGTATGTTCTGCAGAATTTGGAACTCTATCAATGCATCTAATGTATGTTCCGCAGAATTTGGAACTCTATCAATGCAACTAATGTATGTTCTGCAGAATTTGGAACTCTATCAATGCATCTAATCTATGTTCCGCAGAATTTGGAACTCTATCAATGCATCTAATGTATGTTCCGCAGAATTTGGAACTCTATCAATGCATCTAATGTATGTTCCGCAGAATTTGGAACTCTATCAATGCATCTAATGTATGTTCCGCAGAATTTGAAACTCTATCAATGCATCTAATGTATGTTCCGCAGAATTTGGAACTCTATTAATGCATCTAATGTATGTTCCGCAGAATTTGGAACTCTATCAATGCATCTAATGTATGTTTCGCAGAATTTGGAACTCTATCAATGCATCTAATGTATGTTCGGCAGAATTTGCTCTGTGCAAGTCTGTGTCATCACACTGTCTGGCAAACGCATCCTGAAGATGGGCGAACGCCCGAAACCGGTCGATGACCACAAAATAAAGCAGGCTATCACGGAAAATGTCTCTGATTCATCTAATGTACGTATGTTAATATTATATTGGTGGTAGAATTTGTACATTGTACTGAAGAGTGGTAATTAGTAGAAAGATTTAACGCCACTGTTCCCCCCAGAACCACCCCAAAAATCAATTTTCCCAGGGAAAAATGTTTCAAATAAAAGTGCTAGGTACAGATGGTATGCTAAGTTTAAAGAAAATCATTTGGAGCCGTTTTCGAGAAATTCGCGAAAAATTGAACAAAAAAACTATTCAGCGAAGTTGCACTTCCGGCTGATGAATTTTTCCCATAATTTGCCTGATGCTGTGATTACTACCTCAACGGAATAGCAAGCTTGCAGCTTCCTGCAATTTTTCGTTTTCGAGATATTGTGTTAAAGCACACGTACACGGTACAGACAGACCATTCGCTAGACATATTTTTTTCGTACTTAGGGGACCTCAAAACATCGATGAGGAACTCAATTTCGAAAATGAGGAACACAATCTTGCAATGTTTCCTCTTACCTACTTAGGTGTAAGAGAATTTCACTGATAAAATAATTGGCTTTCACTGTGACACTTAAAAGCTCTAATTTTCAGAAAAAATTCATTTGATTCTTTATAACTTGTTTTCTTTATCATAGGCAGTAATTTCAGTGTGTCACTGCGACATGTTCAATTGAACAAATATGACTTTATTTGCCCTCTTCAAAGCAAAAACAAAAAAGAACTATAACTGACATTTCCGCCATAGAGTGAATATTTATGAATGTAACCATGGAAACGGCCACAGTATTGCCAAAACATACGTCAAATAAATATATATGAAACCAGGAAATGCTAATCAGCTGTTTTATTATTATGTCCATTTTAATAAATCGATATTTGGTATTAATTTATTTTATTATTATTCAAAGAAGGGGTGTGCCAAAATCCTACGCTAACCAAAGCCTCTTAATTTATTTTAGTTTTATTTTTTTTGTACTGGGAAGTATTTATTATATTCTGTCAGATTTACAAAAGTGAGTTTTCATCGTAAATATATGGTTTGAGCTCCTGCGCATGAGAGAATGTCTTTTTTTTAGATGAAGGTTGGACTATGATACTTGATATTACATTCGGATGCTTACTAGTGGACAATAGTGTCAAATGGTCCATAAATCGATCAAAACCGGTAGTACTACATTAGTAAACATGACTGAATACCATTCAGTAACATTACTGAATAGTTTTCTTCTTTTTTTTGTTTTTGGCGATTTTCTCAATAACAGAAAGCAATTTTCTTTAAATATTATATATCCATACTTGTATTTCTATTTTGATGGAGCAGCGATTTTGAAGAAAATCAGCAAACCGGAAGTGCTACTTTACTGCACAGTTTTTTCACTTTCTTCTCAGACATTTATTCGAAAACTTTTTCAACAATTTTCTGCAAACTTAGTAATAACGTCTACACATACAAAGAGCTACAATATTTATTTGAAACATTTCTCCGGAAAAATTCATTTAAAGCTTTTTGGGAGAGAGCGGGAATTATTTTTCCCTCTAAAGTGCTATTTTAGTACATTATAGAATTCTACCATGTAAATAATATCAATTAGAATTAAATAAGTGGCCAAAATTATGAGTGTGAAAAAAATCGGTTGACGGAAATGCATTTTTAGTAAAGTTATTTCAGTTTTCTACGATTTTCTCCATAATAACGCAATTTGTTAAACTAAAATTTTTATTGGGAACTTTTTTTCCGAGAAAGTTCATTTAAAGAAGCTTTGAATGGAGGGGGGGGTTTGGTTCCCTCAAAAAAAAGAAGTCATTTTACTATGTTTAGATTCTCCAATTGATATAAAATTGAAGAAGACAAGCAAACATTTACTAAAAATGATGTTTGGAGAAAATTTGTCAAACCTAAGTAAGTTGCAGTAAGAGAAAGTCGTGTGAGTGTAACACATCAGATTTTTTTTATTTTTTTGTACCCACAGAGGTTCTCAAACTTCGCTGTTAATCTTCGAAAATTAACAAGAAATAACTTCGCAATACTCTCTGTAATACCAGGAAATGAGAAAATAAAAATAGTAACTACATTTCCGATAGATCAGCCAAAAAGTTGAATTGAGTAGTTGAGTCCACCCATAAATGCTGTTTCTAAAACCTATTCGCCCACAAAGAGCTATAATAAATTCTTCTAGAATTTCATGTAGCCGTGTGAGTGAAGCAATACAATTTCTACTGGAACTAATAGTCGGAATTTATTTTTTATTTATGCATAAAACTGAATAACATTTTAATAAAGCCCAATAAATGAGACTACCATAAAAAAAAATCTTCCCCAAGAAATAAACTGTAAAGAATAAAAAATAAATTCCCCCCTCTCTTCAAAAATGACCTCATCTTTGAACAATCATCTTATAATTCACACGTCATCTCGCAAAAAAAAAAATGATTAACTTCTCATTAAAATGCTATTATTATTGTTAAAACTTAGTAGAATCACATTTGTCTATCCATTCATCACAACCATAGGAGAAAAAACAGTTTAGAATTGTTTTGAGACGGGAGAAACAAACACACTAAGGTTGGCAACATTGTTTTCTAACTACCATTCATAAGTATTAAATAGTGAAACCTCCTACAAGGCCAAGGTTATTCTGTACTTTGTTTTCTAATTTTTTTTTTACTCTTTAGAAAGAAGATATATAGTGAATTCATTAACAGTTTCCTGTTCTGTAGAGATAATAGGACACAGTAATCTTTAACTATCTTCAATGATATTTTAAAAGAGTACATTACAAGTGTGTTAAAAATAAAATTTGTTCCAGCTCTTGTTTCTTTAATAAAAAAAATTATTTGCCCCATAGGAGTTATTTCGATAGTGGCATTATCGTAAAATTGTGCCGTCTTTAACTTAAAAAACGTTTCAAAAACTAGTGAGTTCCTTTTGGCGTTCGTAAGTAAATAGGCCAGGTTAAAAATCTGGTGTGAAACATTCAAACTAGATTTTCTTTTACTGCAATTAACCAATTTTCTTTAAAATTGCAATGTTTACAAACATTTAGTTGGGCTTGTTGGCTTGTTCCGCCACTAGAAAGGAAATACCCTTTGAAATCAATTATTTTTTTTTTCTAAAAATTGTTACAAATAAAAGTGATAGGTTTGCAGCTGTACAGGTAGCATTCTAAAAGGAAATCAATGTAGTCGTTTTCGAGAAAATCCAAAAAAACAAAGTAAGAAACCTATTCCCTAAAGTGGCACTTCCGGTTAACCGATTTTCTTCATATTCGAAATCCTAGCTATGCTTTTAATGATAGATAGATAAAAGTACTGTGTTTAGTGCTATAGTTACACATTACAGGGGTTCTGTGCTTTATAATAATATGTATATGTACAAGTTATTTAATTATAAACTAAATAATATTTGCTTACTCTATAGACACATAATTAAAATAAAACAAATATTCCTTAATGCTTATCAATTTAATTATTAATAATTAATGAAAATTGATAAAAAAATAAAGAAAAATAAATAAGACAAAATTAGAAAATATTTATAACATTACTTCTTTATAATTATTATCCTTACCATATAATTGTTAATTGTTGGCTATTATTATTGTTTTACATTAAATAATCATTTCCAAACCTTTTATTTATTTACTGACAAACTATTCCTCAAGGCAAAATGATCTTAATTTTAATGCTTCTGAAATAAAAAATAAATTTTATCTAGATGGTTTTTATTAGGTATAATTAGAAGATCGCTTAAATTAGTTTTACTCATAATAATTTCTGATAGGTAACGTTGTCTAATTGGTTCATAAATGGGACAGTGCATTAATAGGTGTTCCATAGTTTCATCTTTACCTGAGTTGCAGACGAAGTATCAATATGATGGTAGCCGCCACTTTTGGACCATATTCTTATAGATTTGTCGCTACATACTCTTAGCTGACTTACCACCCTAATCCTATCTGTCGCACTACTGCCTCTCAGGTAATCTTCTGTTGCACCTAGCCCACTTATGTGTCTATAGATTAAACTATAACTGGAGTTTATTGCCCTTTGTATGTCTAATGAAAGTGAATGATTTATCCACTTATCTATTAAGCTCGGAATCTTTTGTTTAACTATATTTATATCAGTTACATCAACAATTTCAGGCTCCCCAATTGCAGTTAACCATCTCCGCATCTGACTGATCCAATTCCTTTCTGCTCCTCTATCCTTTAATCTGTCCAGTTCCAAAAGCCTATTAAAACAGTTTTGGAAGTCTGGTTTCCTCCATCATCAGAACCCGAAGCCAATATGACAACATTTTCTTAAAAATTGCCGCGCTTAAAGGCACCCTACCAGTTTCTAATCGGACTATGTAGTCGGGAGTGCTTTTCGGCCAACAAAAGAGCTGTTTGAAGAATCTCACCTGCCCTCTTTCTACAGTGTGCAAATACAGCGGGGCCCAAAATTCTGAGCCATAAAGAAGTGTAGCAGAAATGATCGCATCAAACAGTTTTAACCTCGCTTCCCAGCTATTACCTTTACTTTTACATAAAATGCTGATGATTTTGCCAACCTGAGGCGTCGCTTTATCTAAAAAGTATTGTGCCGAACGTTTAAATTTGCAGTTTGCAGTAAAGGGGACTCCTAAGTATATATACTGTTTATCGAAATTCAAGGGTTCTCCTTGCCAATAAAGGCCTTTTATGTGTTTAGTTCTATTAGCCTTACTATATGGTATCACTTTTGTTTTTATTGGGTTTAAAATAATCGAATAGTTTTTACAGTAATTTTCAAGTATTTTCAACTTGCTAACAGCATCACTCCAAGATTGGCTAAGTAACACATCATCGGCGAATAGCAACATGGCTACTTCCCTTCTACTATTTATACTTAAGCCTTAGAGTTATGCTGATCAAAATAGTCGATTATATCGTTAATAAATAAAATGAATAACAACGGACTTAAACAATCGCCTTGTAATACCCCTTTAGTAATCTCGATTTCTTCTGCATGGCATTTGTGTTTTAAAAACATTCCCACATTGACATACAAATTTCTCAAAATTCTTATTATTTTGCCACTTAATCCCATATAGTATAACTTATTCCATAGCTCTTCCTGATCAATGGAATCGAATGCCCTTTCAAAGTCCACTAATATGCCGATAAAATAACTTTTTTTAAATCTGGTGTGGATTCCAATCATTGAAGCGAGCGTAAATATATGATCAAGACAACTGCGGTTTTGTCTAAAACCAGCCTGCTCCTCAGAGAAAATTTCATTTTCTTCGGCCCATTGCATTATTCTCTTTGATAACATTCTGGTAAACAATTTACAGATACAGTTTATCAAGGCTATGCCCCTATAGTTCTCGGGATTACAATTGCCACCTTTTTTATATAGCAAATATAACTGAATTTTAGACCATTTTTTAGGAATTTGTTCATTTTCTAAGATGGTATTAAACATATTTAGCAAATAGTGCTCCCATTCTGGTGTGAAATTTTTAAAAATTTCATTCGGAATTTTATCTAATCCAGGCGATTTATTCTTAGAATGTTTTATTATTGATTGCAATTCCCTTAATTCAAAGTTTCTATCTAAAAATGGGTGGCAAACAGAATGAAATGAATAATTTACATAATTATCTCTGGGTGGATAAAGATTTTTAAAATACTCGAGCCAAATTTTAATATTGATGTTGTCACATTGTATAGTCTTTTTGTTATAGAGTTAACAATACTCCAAAATTCTTTGCTATTGCTAACATGTGCGAATTTACTCATTATTTCTAAAATGTAATTCTTTTTTTCTTTATTTAATGCAGCTTTGTAATTACTTTTCAGTACTAAATAATCTTGGAGCAAAACGGAATTGTTTACATCTTTTCGGTATTCTTTATAAGAGTACCTAACTTGTCGTTTCATAGTACTAAGATCCGTATTAAACCAAGGTTTACTATTCTGTCTAAAACTATTTTTCTAAATTCGTGTCTTTACTAACATACCACTGTTAATTACTGATTTATAAATTCCTACTAAAAAGTTATCATTCAGTTCCTCTACATTTGTACTATTAAAATAAATATTATTGCCACATAAATTGCTCTGAAATATAGTTAATTTGTTAATGTTCCATCTAATGTACTCGTTAACTGAATATGCTTTTCCATTATTAAAGTTAAAACTATTAGTATTTACATTTAAAGATAAAGCGCATAATAAATGATTTGATTGCTCGGTTAGATTGATTACTTTAAAATCATGAACAATATTTAAAGTTAACATATCTGTCCATACTAAATCAATAATGCTATTACCGTTAGTAGAAACATAAGTAAAATTTGCCGGGGTATCAGAATAGCTTCTGCCATTACAGACAAACATACCTCGAGACTCCATAATCTCTACAAGCATTCTGCCTTTATGGTTTATTTTCTTGTCCAATACGCACCTCTTCCCATTCATACTAAGACCTTCAAAAAAGTCATTTCCAAAACAGTTCAGGTTCCCGATTCTGCAGTTGAAATCTCCCCCAATAATATTATAAACAGATTTAGGGCTAGACTCCAAATTAAATAATAAACGATCAAGCATCTCAGTACATATGTCAATATCTGCGGAGGGTGGCCAATAGACATTACATAATATAAAAGTTTCAGCATTTAGAGAAAATTCGATAATTATACATAATTCATTAAATTCAATTATTTTTACCTTATTTATATAATTCTGAACTAAAATAATTAATCCGCCACTCGCCCGGCCTCTTGATTTTTCTCTAATTGCCTTCGACACCAAAGATACCAAAACTCTTTCTCCTTATGCTTATCAAAAATTCTGTAAATAATTTCTCGAAATTTTTTTAATTAAATTTTCCAAACTCAATCTTTCTAAATAAATATATTATTCCATGTACTCGGAAATATAGGAAAACAAACCAATGATGTAAAACTTGGGACACAAACAAAAGAAAGTAGAGCACAACATACACAAACACCTATATGTATATATATTCAGGAAATGTAGTAGCGCCGCTCGTCTATAGAACAATGTAAACAATAGGAAAATAGAGACCTGTGTGTTGTTTACACGGATGTTTTCAGTTTGACTAGTACAGACAACACTGCTGCCATCACACTCTGTCCTACAGACATACTTTCTTTCAACTTTGTATGTAGTGTATATAATATTTATGTTCTAAAAAAAAAAAATTAATGATGGTGGGGGCGACAGGGGAACTCCCTAGTTCAATATTACTGTACATTCATTCCTTTTAAGCTTTCATTATACGCTATTTGATAAAAGACTTGTTTTTTCCTCAATTCAATCAGCTGTTGTTTTTTTGTTTGTTTTGAACAGCTGTGGATCAGGTTGGTTATGAAAGTAGTGTTTTTGTTGCCTAAATTTTGATTTAACTAAATGATTTCATTCTCATATAAGAAAAAAAAAAATAATAATAATAATAAATTACTTTCTCTTAAAGCTGGTTAGAGGAAGTATTGCGATCGCATCAAATTTTAGAAATTGCGTTTTCTCCGGAAATACAATGTTTTGAGGGTCACAGTGAGTTCGAAAAACATGTTTTTACGATTAGTTTGTATGTAAATGTGTCTGTCTGTGTTATGGACAAAATATGTCAAAAACAAAAAAAAAGGGCAGGAAGCTCAAACTGGATATTCCGTTTAGGTATCACTACCGCTTGTGTGTCAATAACGTTTTGGTCAAAACTCATGAACCGGAAGTTGCAACTTTACTCTATGGTTTCTTACAGTTATAGCGAGTTTTTTATTTTTTTTTTTACACACATAACTGTGTATCACTTTCATTCGAAGCATATTTCCAGGAAAATAATTTTTCGTGAAGCTTCCCTCTAAAGTACCACTTCAATACAGTGTATGGTTCTACACCTACACAGCGGAAAATACCAGGTTTGCTGAATAGGTTTTTCTTTTCTGTTTTTTAGAATTTTACTTTAAAACGACCAGCATGATTTTCTTTAAATTTTGTGTGCTCACTGCACAGATAGAAAAGTGCCACTTTTATTTGAATCATTTTTCCGGAAAAAAAAAATGGATTTTAAGGTTTTCCGAGGGATTAGTGACTTTAAATATCAAATGTTACGTTTTTAAATGATATAATCGGCGTTCTCTTAAGTCAATTCAATTATTACTTGGCTTGGGTAGATGTCCCATCTCTATATTTGTCTGAGTAAAACTAGTCAAGTTTAAAAAAAATTTGTCAGTTCTAAAACTGTATTGACTGCAGTGAGGAAAAATCCTGTGAATGTTTCACACCAGATTTTTACGTAGGTCAGTTATTTGCGTAGGCAGTGTAGTTTTAGTTAGATATGTTGATGGCCTCTGTGGGTTGTTCACATAGTGAGCGTATGAAGTGTGTTTGTTACAGCAGCCCCGACGTCTATAAAGGACAAACTGGTTGGTAACACTGCTTAAGGGCAGCATGACATACTGCACATATGGAGGGGAATACAGCTGTCCTCAGCCCACTGCTCAATAAAACGGTTCGCTTCGTTAATCTAAATTGTCTAGGAGGGGGCTGACTAATAAAACTAACAATTTAATAAAAAAAAAAATGGTGAGAACTAGATGACGTCATCTGACAATAGTTTTAATTAATTATAGGGCTCTATGTCCTGCCTTTGGCTGCAACTGTTTTTCTTCTGGAAATGAGGGCATTTGCTTCATCTTAAGAATTATTTCGTAAAAACCAATGTGAAAATGTTAAATGATCAATATATTATTTTTCGTTTGATAAAAAAGAATCTAGTGCAAACACGCACACTACTTTCTCTTACTTCTAATTTATACAATTTAATCAAAAAATTCTTTTTCAAATTGCAAAATTTCATTGTTTACATGGGCTGATCATAAAAATGATGGGGTTTTACTTGTATAATGAGCGGCCTTATGTTGAGCGCCCTATATCAACACCAAAACAGGCTTGTGTAAATTTAAACTAACTGCCAGATATCAGAGATATTTTCCGTGATACCCTGCTTCTTTTTGTGGTCATCGACGGTTGTTTCGGGCGTTCGCCCATCGTCAGGATGTTTTTTGTCAAACAGTGTGATAACATAGACTTGTACAGAGCAAATTTAGTTGATACACTGGAACCAACCAAAACAGCGCCTCCATAATTTTATTCAGAAAAATCTTTCACACACAGTTGATACATTTTTATCTATGCAGCAAGCATTCCAAGTTTTACAGATAATCGTCATAACAGATTACAAGAAATTTCAAAAAACTCAAAAACCCGTTATGTGAAATCGCACTTGCCGCTAACCATATTTTCTTTTTCTTCTATTTGGAATTCTATGAATGCTTCCAATATGACTCAATGTTATGTAGATGGTCGAACGCTACCGTTCCCCTACAAACCGCTAGAAAAATCAATTTTTCCGGCAAAATGTTCCAAATAAAAGTGGTAGGTAGTTTGTGTGTGGACAGTGTAAGAAGTTGAAAGAAAACCATTGGAGCTGATAAGTTCGCGATAAATTCACGAAAACTGAAAAAAAAAATCAGAAAAGCCCACTTCCGGTAGATAGATTTTGCTCGGAAGGGAAGGGGGGTCAGCATAACTCAAAAATTGATAATCGCAGAAAGTTCAAACTTGATATTTACTTTAAGCTAGCACGTGACCTGACGATAATCAAAATTGGTAAACTTTACTGAATGAATTTTGCGATATTCTTGAATACAGCTCCAACGATTTTCTTTAAACTTAAATTAATACCAACTACACACACACAGAGCTACAACTTTTATTTGACACATTTCTCCGGGAAAATTCATTTAAGGGGGCTTTTGGTGGAGGTGTGGTGGGGTTATATTTCCTGTCAAAAGTGTTTGAAAGAATAGTGATACGCAGCGCCGCTTTAGGGGCGGGCAGCCCGGACTTGGCGTCCGGGGCGCCATTTTGGTTGTGTGAGAAAAATATTGATGCGTTAAATATTCATTTAATAGAAAATTTCACATATCGATTTTTTCGTTCGTTAAAAATTTACAGTGCGTAGCGTACTTATATTGTTTATGTCTAAAGGCTAAAAATATTTACACTATTATTGAAAAAAATAACGCAGAATTTGTAAAGGCATATACTTGAACTGGTTTGAACACGTATATACTTCTCTGAATAGAATAGCATTAGCAAGCGAGCAGAACACTGCTTCAGCTTCTGTTTGAACGTGCATAGACTTGCTTAAAAAAATATTTGTATATTCTTAAGGGGCGGCAATTTCTCGTTTTGTCCGGGGGCGACATAACCGCTAGAGCGGGCGCTGCGATGGATATTTACATGATTAAATAGCGTACGAAGTTCAAAGAAAATTGTTGGTTGCAGTTATTTTAGAGAAATCGTGAACAATTGAAAAATAAAGAAGAAAATTTGGTAAAGTCGCACTTGTGGTTAATGACCACCAGAAACCTTGCTGGCAGATGCGGTAGAAGGATCTACACGAAATTCCTAGTTTGAGCTTCCTGTGATTATTCGTTTTTGAGATATTCTCTCTCTCTCTTTCACACACACACACACATCAGAACATTAATTAAAAACTGTTGTTTTACACCCAAAGGACATCAAGACATATATTGCCGGTAAAAACTCACTTTCGAAAATTTTAGGCGATCGCAACATCTAAGAGTAAGAGAAAGTGAGAAAATGTAAATTTACTTCAATATTTATTTTCCCCCAGCCACGAATTAATAATACGATTTTATTGATGTATTTACATATTTAAATTGTTAAACCGATTATGTGAACATTTTATTAGTAAACAGCAAAGTAACTCTGGTGAAAGGTTCTTTGTGGAAATATTGTAACGGTAAAATCAGAAAATAAATAAACTATAGTAACCTTGAGTCATACCACTAACACTAACAATAGTAACTAGAATAATATTGTAAATATTACAATATATGGAAAATAGAATAACCTTTAAATTTATTATTGTAACCTTAACTCGTTCATTTTTTTTAACCTTCTATGACAATAAATGAATCATATATATGTATACATAATATAAATCTATGAAATGGTTTTAAGAAAAACAGTTAACTATATTTACCGCACTAAAACTCGGCTAAAATTATATCTGATATAGGGCAGGTTTATATTACGAGTATAAAAGAAACCTAAAAGGTTATCTACAAAAGAATTTCACAAATCTCTCGTGCGGGTAAATTACTTCATTACATTGAATTAGACACACATACCAACCAAATAGTTCCGTGGTATTTTTTTTTTTATATATAAAACAGCTGTTCCAATATCCATTACCATGGAAACCAA
>JAAEAF010006849.1:0-35428 GCA_011037195.1 Triatoma infestans
TAGTTACTACTGATGAACCTCTCAGGCCAGTTATCTTATTATTTGAGATTTTTTCCTAATATATTTGAATTATGTTATAGAATTCCTTCTAAAATTCTTTCTAAAATCAGTACTCAAAGGATTTAGAAATTATCTGAAATACATTTTCCAGATAAAGGAAATACGTCTATAAATTATTCAGTAAAGTCGTATGCACTTCCGATTAACCAATTTTCTTTAATTTTGGAGTTCCAGTAATACATTTATCTTCATATTATACAGCCGATAGAACCATATTCTGTACTGAAGTAGGTTGCCCCAGAACCCTCAGAAAACAAATTCTACTAGAAAAATGCTTCTAATAAAAGTGATAGGCATATAGTATATGAAGTTTAAAGATAATTCATTTTCGAGAGAAATCCCCAAAAAACTTTTCAATAAAATCGCACTTCCGATTGATTGATTCTTAACCAAAACCTTCTTGTCAGATGCGACGATGGTAGTACCTAAACGGACTATCAAGTTTGAATAGCTATTTTTGGATCCTCACCGTAGCTGGTAGCGGTAAGTACCGTAAGATATTTATAAAGTTTTACTCACAGTTTTTCGCGACTTTCTCAATATGGAGCTTCTATTTCAATTTATGGTCGATATAGAGTCCTAAAACCTTACAGACTTTATACGGTTATTGTGTATGGGGAGGTTATAAGGTTATAAGGTTATAACCTACCCATATATATATATATATATACAACCAACAAGTGAGTGCAACAGAAACATTACGTTGAAGTGAACTATCTATACGAACTTGGTGAATTTGCTCTGAGGGTGGATGAAAATCCGAAACTAGTCAAGAACAAAATGAATATACATGCTACGATGTATAAATTAGCACAAGAGTGAAATTATCAATTGGACAATTTTTTATTAATTCTCAATAAATAATAAAAAAATAAAAAGTAATGTAATGCTTTCTTATCAGGCGGGCTTATCGTCCAACTACCAAATTAATTGTAGTTGTCGAGGAGGGGCGCGGAAATTTGATTTTTTGAAGATTCTGGGGAAACAGTAACGATAAGCTTTCCACTAAAGTGCTACTTCAATACTATGAAAACCTTATAGAAAACCAAATTTGAGGAAAATTGTTAACCGGAACGTTCTCATTATATGTTTCAATACAAAAGTGATGGACCTATACATCAATGGGAAGCTTCTTTCACCAAGAAACTCAATTCGCTTAGGAAAACGTTTCAGTTAAAAGGTAATGATATTCCATATGTAATGGGATCTGCATCACTAAAGATTCATAGGATCCGAAAAACGAAGAATCAATCTAGTTATTATTATTATTATTTGTCTGTGGGAGGGACCAAACCCTACGCTATCCAAAGCCTCTCACTGGGCCGATATAGCTACCCCAAGAAAAACAACAACAAACCGGGTCTAGAACAAAAATCCAGACCCGGATCCGGATCTAATCCATCTAAGATTCACCGCTGTCCGAATAAATCGGACAGTAACCATAAGCGGGAAATAGCCTAAGCTCTTCCACAGACATCCTATTCCGACCTAAGGTCCTGAACCTAATCTCCTCACAACCTAGGCAATCAGTCATAAGATGGATGGGTGTTTCCTCCTCTGTCACACAGACTCTAGCATGAGCCCCATTATGTAGAGATGTCTCCTTAAACCATAATGTCCAGTAAGAGATCCAACCAGATGCCTGAGAGAGTTCCGTGAAAAACACAGCAACGTCACACTAAATAGCCTTCTTGTCCGGAACCCCGATGAGCATTTTGGACTGCCGAAAACCAACTGAGCTCATCCATAAGGATGAATGCTGTGAAGCTGTCCATGTCTGAAGCCTGACAGACATGTGCCAGAGGACACGCCAACAGCAGGCTCGGGACCAATGAAAGGAAGAGAGGCGGCTAATTTGGCAAGCCTATCCACCTGCTCATTTCCAAAAATTCCCATGTGACCTGGCACCCATACTAGAAGCACATCCTTCAGAGAAGAAAGCTCTTCCAGTCTTTTAGAACATTCTATCACCAACCTGGAAGTGAAGACACATGAACTCAGCGCCTTCAGCGCAGCCTGGCTGTCCGAGCAGATACAAACACCTTTTAAATTAGTGTTACGTACCTCCTCATCCCAGACACAACAAGAATAGCATAAACCTCAGTGTAGAATACTGTGGTCCTTCACCAAGAGATACTGCCAAATGATTCCGGTTCTCAAATATGACCGCAGCTCCCCCGGGCCTACCATCCATTCTGGAACTGGCTGTGTACCACATGTAATTATCAGGTATCATCACGCACACCAGACGGACCCAAATCTTCCGTAAAGGAACCTGACACTCTAAGAAGAATGCGCGAAACCTAGTTACTCCGCCAGTCTACTAGTGGGGAATTCTATAGATATATATGCCGGATTAGCCCTTCAGAGGACCAGTTTTTACGACCAACTTACACCATCAGCACCTATCTACTACCTTCTTATTACTCATCCAGTCTGTCTCTTTTATATTTCACTCGCTATCTAACTTCTATTTCACTGAAAAATCCTTGCAGTTTGTGTTGTTTCTTTTTTCATTATACATGTTCAGCAATCATCTTATTTTCTCTAAAATCCTTCTCTCTAATTCTCTTTTCTACGCACTTTCTTTTTAAGACCCTAGATATGTAATAAAGTTTATATCAAATTATGAATGATTGATATTTTCGGAAAGATTTGCGATAAAAGTAAAGTCTTACTTCCTGTTGACGCGAATTTCGTATCGGAACCTCTACAGTTTTTCTAATAGAATTCTCCCCTTCTGAGGATTCTGTTGTTGTTTTCATACTGATTACAATATTTTTGTAAGCTATAGATATTTTTTAAAATAATGCCTTGAGGGACACCATATTGAAATACCATTGCGTTCGCTAAAAACATTTGTCCAATAGGAAAACTCATTTTGGCAATTTGACATGATCATTATCCTTTCCTATGAGAAAGAAAGAGGAAATTTCTAAGTCCACGATGTCTTTCTAAATTGATAATGAATAAAATCTTTTAAGGAATGGTCCTACTATATCTCTATGTTATGTGTATTAATGAAATAATTAAAACAAACAAAAATCGCAGTAAGTATGATATTCCGTTTACATATCTATACGAAAGTTTGCTATTTAATTCCATCAACAGAAGTGTCAAGTGGTTTCTTTAAACTTCATTGTCCAAACTTTGTTGTCCATTTTTGTTAAGTTAGTGGATGGGGGGGGGGGGATTAGTCAAAAGAGTATATACTTGGGTTAAGTGAAGTTAGACTTAGTGAACACTGTTTGTCAAAAATAAATACAGCAAGGACTTTACACGGTAATATTTTAGAATGAGAATATATGGTACCTTGAGAAGAAAGTGACAGACTGACTGGCAGAATGACGGTGTGAGAATGAAGCACGTTGATCGTTGATGGTGATTCAATGATTGATCGAGGCAAATTTTTTTTTATCCCAGCGGCTGGGCTAACCCCTACTCTCGTTTAACTTCTCCTTCCAGTTCCTAGATACGCTTCTTAGTTTCCCCACTTTTGAGGCTTGAGGGAGGAAATTACTTGTATTCGGGAGTGAATAGTTCTGATTAGAGCCATTACATTAAGTTTTCCTCGGAAGTATTATTTCGATACAATGTATGGTGCTACTACTTCCTGTATTAATATTGAGGCACGTTAAAAACATTTGCTGGAATTCCAAATTTGAAGAAAATAGAATTAACTGGAAATGCGACTTTACAGTATGGGCGTAGATTTTTGGTAATTTTCTCAAAAAACAAAAAAAAAAAAACTCAACAATTTCGATTTTTTAAACCTAGGATGACAGCTAGCTGGACAGATACAAGTAGTTTTAGATTTTATTTGAAACATTTCTCTGGAAAAAGTATTCTTTTAGGATATTCTGAAGACGTTAAACATTTCAATGTTATTTAAATTTGTGCAATGTTTTAGCGTTGGCTTCTGGATTTCAGTGTAAACACATTTACTTTTTACCTGGTATCTGTTACTAACCAGTATATATTCCACTACTTATGTCACGAGCAACTAAATAGAGGTTGTGTGATTTAGGTTTACTTTTAAACTGCCAACCATTATTTGGTGGGAGCTTGATAGAAAGCTCTGACTAAGGTCAACAATATTAACATATTCTTGCACAGATTAATTTCCAGAACACGTTGAGGTCCTATTATAGTGATAGGTGACTGCAAAATATTGCTTACTTATAGAGAAGTAAGTAGTCCATTTGAGATATCTTATAAAAGTCTTATTTCACATAATCCAAAGATTTCGACCGTTGTTATCAGCCAACATCAGGAATGTTATATCTTAATTGTTTTAAATATACTATTCAGTATTTCGTAACACAAAACAAAGTACACTTTTTTTTTAAAATTTAAGGCGCGCCAACATCTATAGTCATTGGCGCCAGGAGCCTTCTCAGTGCACTGCCGGCCATCGGACAGTATTCTCTCGTTACAGATAACACCCATCAGTCCATCACCGGACAGTGAGCTGTAGAGGCTTCTAGGAAGAAAAAAAATCTAAGGGTAGCGCACAGCTGGACTCGAACCCGGGTCCTCCAAACCACTTAGCTATTCCCTTCCTAAAAAGTTCACTTTTAATGTAAATAAAACACACATATAATATAAATACGGTAGTTTAAAGTTGCAGATTGTGTTTTTTTTTTATATATCAACAGTGTTCTTGATTTTATGTTGTAAAATAATGGGTGTAATTTAAATCAATTAAGACTACCACATCCCAGGGAAGGGATTAGCTCAGTGGTAGCGCGCTGGACTAGAAACGCGGAGATCACGGGTTCGAATCCAGCCGTGCTACCCTTAGATTTTCTCTTCCTAGGAGCCCCTATAGCTCACTGTCCGGTGATGGACAGTGTTGTCTGTAACGGGAGAACACTGTCCGGAGGCCGGTGCACTGAGAAGGCTCCGGGCGCAAATGACCACAGATGTTGAGACGCCTTAAATAAATAAATAAATAAATAAATAAAAACTACCACATCCATAGTGATGGTCGGTGTCAACGGCTGAAAGCTTGGGATTACATGAAACAAGACTTTTTAAATAAAGTATCTCAAATGGACTAGTCACTTCTAATAAAACAAGGCAATCACATAATAGTGATATTTTGTAGAATGGGAAAATGGTCGAAGAGTACCCAGATTTTGTTAGTTAATTTTTAGAGGTTTCGTTTAGACTTAATTGTTTAAAACATGAAACTGATTATGTGTTTCCTTTATGGGAGGAATTAACTCAAGATAGGGCGCTGGACTGTGGTTCAAGGTACGAGTCCAGCAGTGGTGTCCTTAGATTTTCTCTTCCTAGAAGCTTCTACAGCTCACTGAGAAGGGCCCGGGTGGTACAATGGTTCTTTCAAGTCGCAGTTAAGTTTGGTCGTTATTAATAAAACAAACAAAAAGATAGGTGGCTGCGGCCAAAGTAAAGTAAAGTTGAGAAGTTTTTTATTTCTACAATCCCTGAATAGTGTGACAATTATTACACTAAATTTAGTAAAGAAAGTTCAACTTTCACACGAGTTATACACTACTTTCTCTCACTAGTGTGTGAAAGTAACATTATTCAACTCTAATTAGCCCGGCATCTAGCGGCAATACACGAAAACATGAAAACAAATCCCAGATACATCGGATTTGAGGTTGTAGAGAGAGGGAGTATTTGCCTTGAATTAATACATTCTCAATATTTGCACCTTTACACATTTTTTTATATTATATTCATATAAATTAAAAAACAATTCAACATATTGTAGAAAAAAATCTAATATTTAACTCGTAAGCGAAGTATTTTTTACAACTCTTGTCCAGTTTGACGCACTCGCTGCGTTCTTGCGGTCAAACTCTGAACTGGAGTGTATATAAAGTCTTATTTCTCTCACCTGTCAAATTAATATATTTACTTTTTCTAGATGCACCTAAAACCCTTTTCTAAACAAAATTTATTTATTAAATGATTATTCGCTGATACTTACTTGTGTTATTGGGTCTTTCATAATAAGTACATCTGTGACTGTGCCAAACATGCCAAAATACTGCCTTAATTTTTCACTACTGGTCTGCCAGCTAAGGCCGCCAACAAATAATTTAGTAGCGGATGGATCGCTGCCATTCGGCGTTGATCTTCCAGAGGCGGCCTGATTGACCGGCACCAAGGCTAATGTTGTATTACCAGTGCCAGCAGTAGTAACCGTCTGGGTACCGCCGCCACCGCCTCCAGTATCAGCACCACTAACAGTAGTACCATTAGTCTGTGGCGGTGCCGGTAGTGTGGGTGGTGGCTGTGACACTACAGTTGTACCACCACCTCCGGCACCTGTACCACCGGCAGCGGCTGCTCCATTTACCATTGGTTTTAGATGTTCTTGTTTTAATATTGGCGGCAATTGGCTGTTCATATGTAATAGGCCGAGACCATTCATTGGTACCAGGCCGTTCATGTTGAATATATCTTGTTCGCCTATGGGAGCCATAGCTTCCATGCCCAAACTGAAACATCAAAACAGAAAGAGATACATTAATAATGCAACAATTGGGATGGCAACAAAATTTAATCAGATTTTCAATTTAATTTTAGAAAACACTATATAATATTTAATATCTATAAAAATATTAATAATTATTTAAACTGTTTACAGTTGTATCCACTATATTTGTTAATTGCTATTGATCAAGCCTATGTTCTGTTCAACATTCTATGGATGCCATTAACCAGGGATATAAGGTATGTAATCAATTTCAAATATAATTTTTTATTTCTGTTTAATATTGATTTCAATTAACAATTAGTTAATCTTAGAGCATCATAGATTATATTAAAAGTATAATGATAAGAAAGAGACAGACAGACAGATATACAGAAAGCATGGATAAGATGATGATGATGATGAAGTTTAAGATGGGGTGGAAGGGTTTACATGATGTATATATATATATATATATACATAAATGTGTGTGTGTGTGTGTGTGTGTGTGTATGGATGGTTACAAAGGAGTGGGGATTGGGGAGTGAGGTTGACTGAACTGTGTATCATTGATCAGAAGGGTGGTATGAGGTATGTAGTGAGAGAAGGGCTTTTATGCAAGTAGGGCGCAAGCTCACATGCGCCCAACGGTCCCATATCAGCCCTTCTTATTGGGGGGGGCACCGTTTACTCCCTCTAGAGAAACAAAATAGGGGGGAGAATATGGGTGCTTTTTGAGGGGGGATATCTGGGCAGCTCTGTCACAGCCTCTTCCTGTTTCAGCCTCGAGCCTAGAAAGCACCCCAACAACATGAGGATGGATCTGCTTCATCCGCACTGGCTCAAGGTAAAAATATATCAAATAAATAATTAAAATAGTAAAAAAAAAATTAAGTAATAACTAAATTTAAAACAAAACAAAAAAAAATTATAATATTCTCTCTCAGAAAACTAGAAAAATTAAAAACCATATTTCTCTATTCTAATCTTGTCTTGTTTTTTTTTCAATCAGCTTTTTTGCTGAAACTTTTGTTTTTCTCTATTTCTTTTTGCTTGTTTTTTTTTTTTTTTTTTTAAGAGCTCAACCAACATCATGGATGGATTAAGTGTGATTCCGTGCGGGTTTAAAATTTCTAGAAGGGCCGGACGGTATTATTGTCCTGTCACAGCAGTATTGTTGAACTTGATTCTACTGCTGGAACGGGACATAGCCACCGATCGGTCCTAAAACTTCATCTACTTTCAATAAAAAAAGCCACAAAATGTAAAATAAAAAAATCTCTACCAACAACAGAGCCAACAAACAAACAACGGCAACTGAAAAATAGCAACCAATGAGAAATGGAGTGTGATCAGTGCATTTTTAAAAAAAAAATTTTTTTTTGGAAGTGTTACTAATGATCTTTTGGTGAATTGTGTGCGCGTAAACAAAACTAATGTGCATTATTGTGTAAAACTTACTTTTTAGTGCGGCCTAGTTAGTTTGCTTTTCTTTTTCACTTATTTTTTCTTTTTTCTTTTTTTTTTTGTGTGTTATTCCAGAATCTCCTTTGCACGCAAGCTCTTGCTGCGCGCATATCGATTACTACAACGCCTTTTAACTTAAAACTTTTGCCAGAAAACTATTCTATTTTTTCAAAAAAAAAAAAAAGAAAAAGAAAGTTTGGCACGGTTTTTCTTTGAAAAGAAAAGTGTATGTGAAAAATTTTTTAAATTTAAAAAAAAAATTATGTAAGTTTGAAATAAGATAAAATTTATATATATTTATTTAATTATTTATTTTTATTTTGGTAGCGAGTAGATTTTTAAATGTAAACTTAATTAGGCATATTTTTTTTTATATTTTTGGTTTCTTTCTAATTTTCTTTAGAGAGTAGCACTTTAGAATGATGATGTATTTATTCTAAAAGCTATTATTATTTTTTATTTTTTTTGAATATATAAATCACGAGCTTTTTCTTTTTTTTAATTTAAAAGCACCCTGTAATATTTTTTATTGAAAGAAACAAAAAAAAACAAACATTTAATTAGTGTGTTTTAATGTATTTTTTGCAATCTAGTTTGTTGTTATTAACCAATATATTTATGTAGTCCATAGATAGTGGAAAAGATCGATTTTTTTTTAATTAAATATATTGCAAAACCTCCTCTCTTTAGTTTAATTTATTTAGCACCAACTTTTTTTTTTTTTTTTGGATTGTCTATATTTAGTTGCTGACCCTCAAAAAAGTTTTTTCATATGTAGAACACTGTTTAATTAATTAATTTATTTATTTCAAATTTTTAACTTATTAATAAAATAAATTATTCCTAATGCCCAATTGAATGCTGCAATATACCTAACCTATACCTCAAAAAAATTAAACCTAACCTTTTTCTTTTTTTCTTAGTAAGTGTAAATAAATAAGAGAGTAGCTTTTATTTGTTTTTTGAATTACTTCAGATTTTTGCTAATTTTTTTTGTGTTTTAATTGAAAGTATAGTTTGAAAATTAGTAGAAGAATTAAGGTTTTTATAAAATAAAACAAACAAAAAAATTAAAGAAGATTAATTGACTATTCAGATCATTCCTAAAAGGTTTTACACAAATAATTCTAACCCGAGGTAGGTAGATAGGTATGTATGAGTGTATATGTATGGTTGAATAGCTAGTGAGACAGAGCGGTCAAATCAATAAGGAGGTATGGTGATGATATAGGTGTGTAGTTTGACCGTTCCAACGTTTTAGTTAAAATGTGTGTAGTGTAATATGTACCGTTCCAACGTTTTAGTTGTGTGTAATATGTACATGAGGTACATATTATAATATCTATTAGTCAGCTTTGTAGATTTAGTTATGTAGTTTTTTATACAGTAAACTGTATTTTAATATTTTTGAGACTGGGAATGCTTTCATTTTTGTGAAGAGGAAGGAACCAAGGAAGTAAAATAGCATTCGCTTCAATTTTATGCGGAGAAAGTCAAAAATTATACAACTACAGATGAAGGGATTTCTACTATTTCCAAAGGAATATTAATAATTTTTGTTTTTTTTTAAACCGATATTATACAAAACAATATTGAAAAACAAATTTCTATTTTTTAATTTAAACCGACAAACAAACCAGCTGAGCAAACCAAACCCACTCCCTCTCTCTCTTTCATATATTCCTCTCTCACTTGGCTACACAACACAGAATTTCGATCAATAAGTACAACCCGGAGTTCTCATTCTCTCCCCTAAAACCCAGAACATGACGCATACACACCCTCTAGCGGCCGGCAACCCAACCTTATACTATTGCACACACTTTCTCTTTTCACTGTGCCAAAGTGTTAGGGGAATCTTTATTTCAAATTTTTTTTTTTTTTTTTGCTCACCATTCTAAAATTTAGCCAATCTTACAAATAAAACTTTAAAACAAAAATTAAAACATTTAACACTGAAAAAAATATTCAGTAAATTATTTTAAGGATATTAATAATAAAAAAAAAAATATCACAAATCCTACTTTACAAACATTTTTAAAACATATCACGGCTAGAACCCAAGTTAAATTCAAAGGATTATTACGCAACAGAGCTTAGAAAACAGGTACTGTTTTAGTGTGCATGTAAGTTACATTATAAAAACAAAAGTTATATTTTGTTGTTAGTTAATTTAGTAGAAAAGTAGGATGTAGTCAATTTTCTTTCTGTATACTATAAATTTTGGCATTAATTTCGTATTAAATAACTAATTTTATAGAATAAATTCTAAATTCTATTAGTAAACATCCTTTAAAACTATGTTTATTTCCATCTATACATATATACTACTTTAGTTAGGTTTTATATATATTTTTTTTTTAATTTTTGTTGTATAGAAATGCTTGAACCTTTTCGCTTTTCTATCTACCTACCTACCTACCTACTTTAATATTTTTATAAATTCTAGTACACAAAAAAAGCAGAAATTATAAATTTTTACCTTATTATTACCACATTTTCCTTGTTTTTGTTATTTTTTTCTTCTGTTAACAATTTTCGATTTCCTCACACAATTTTTATTCTTATAAAACAAAAAAAATAACACGTAAGAATAAATCTTTAAATTCAAAGAAACGTCTAAAGTTATTTATAACAACTATTTTTCATTGAAACAACTTTCACTTCATTATCAACAAAACTTCCTTTTTCTCTTTTTTAAAAAAAAATCTTTGAGTGTAGATAATATAAAATTCAAAAAAAAAAAAAAATTGTTTAAACTAAACTTGCTAAATTAAAAAAAAAGAGTAAAAAACCATAATGAGAAGGTTATAGACAATTTTTAGTGCGCTAGTACGATCTAGCGGTTAACACATCAAACACATGCCGAATACTGAACTTGATTCAAGTCGAGGGGTGTCTCCCAACATATAACCACCCATGCTTACCAACCCTTCAAAAAAATAATAATACTTCTGAAATATATTATATAATTTTTATAAATTGTTTTAATTTTGCCAAGAGGGTCCAGTTTTAGGTTCTTTTTCTAGTAAAATTATTAGTTTTCTTTTTTTAAATAAATGGATTAAAAAAAATAAATATATAATCGTCTATAGCAATCAATTGCCATAAAAAGAGTTTAAAACTTAAATTTTTGATTAGAATTGATTCAAATGTTAAAATTGAATATAATAATTAATTAGTATTCAAAGATCTAACTCTGTAACCTAGATGACGCTAGATAATTTTCAGTGGATTATTATAAATTTTAATAAGAAACATAGTATATATTTAACTTATAAATAAAACGATTTTAGATTTGAATTACGATATTAGCAAAAATTTCACCTAAGTTGTAAAAGTTTAAACGTTTTTATTAGTACCAAGCAAATAAAAATAGTTCATTTTCATTTTCTTTAACTTATTCCAATCTTGTCATATTTTTCAAAACTTTGTATTTTCACCAGTAAAACAGATTTTGGGGGGCCCCTTAGTATGAAAAATAAAAATCCAGTGTGAAACACTCACACGATTTTCTCTTACTGCTTCTTGCATTCATAAAATAAATTTATACATATAAAATTTATATTTATAAATATTAATGAGAAAATTTTACTCTTAGAGTTGGGGCACTTTTGAGGGAGGGGGGGGTTAGGTTTCCATCTAAAGTGCTATTTCAGTTTATTAGACAATTCTGTCATCTAGATAATGTTAATTAGAATTAAATATGTTGTTGAAATTCCGAGTTTGAAAAAAATGGGATAACCGGAAGTTCGTTTACTTTACCACTTTACTAAATAATTTATTCACTTTTTCGCAATTTTTTCAAAACTTCGTATATAAACTAAACATGCAAAGATCTACAACTTTTATTTAAAACATTTCTCTGGGAAAATTCTTTTAAGGGCACTTTTAGGGGAGGGCGTGGGGTTATATTTTTCTTTAAAGGCTATCATAGTTGATTATACAATTCTATCATCCAAACATAATTAATTAGAAATAAATAGATAGCTGAAATTCCGAGTTTCAAAAAAAATTAGTAAACCGGAAGTGCGCTTTTACTGAACAGTTTTTTAAGTTTTCGACGAATTTCATCAAATTTGGTACACAAAACTATAAAATTTGTCAATTACAATTTTGAAAACTGTTATAAGAGAAAGTTATGTGAGTGTTTCACACCAGATTTTTTTTTTTTTTTAAATTTGGAATTCTACCAATGCTACAAATGTATATAAATATTATGTAGGTGGAAAACCATACACTAAACTGGAGTGGTTTGGAGTATAGCCAAAACTTCCGGTTAGGCGGAAGAAATAGTAGCAAGACACACAACGGCTAAAGACTAGATATTGTCAACTCTAGACCCTAGATCTAATCTTCCAATCGTGTCTGGGAATGAGTGTACAAAATAGAAAATCCGGTATGAAACATATACACGACGTTCTCTTACTCCTTTTAATACGATTATATAATGTTAACTTTAAACTCAAAATTTACGTATTTGACTTATAGAGGTGGGGGTGAGGAATAAGAATCAACCTACTTATAATATTGGCAGTTAAGGAAGTGATGATTATATTATGGCCCAGTAAAAGCGCTCTAAAAACACTGAACCAACTACATACAACATTTATTAAAATAACCGCCACAGGTATCCCACCAAAATATCCAAAATAATTTTTTTTGGGTGGGAAAAATGATTCAAGATAAAAGTAATACGTTTTTGTCAGTGAAGTTATCAAGTTTAAAGGAAATCGTTGTAATCATTTTTTAGAAAATTCCAAAAACTTAAAAACCTATTCTAATTAAATTACACTTCCGGT
Source organism: Triatoma infestans (assembly GCA_011037195.1). Taxonomy (NCBI): domain Eukaryota; kingdom Metazoa; phylum Arthropoda; class Insecta; order Hemiptera; family Reduviidae; genus Triatoma; species Triatoma infestans. Next base: position 12,784 of record JAAEAF010006849.1, read on the forward strand.
TTAACGTATTTTCTTCAATTTTGGAACTCGCAATGTTTCCAATATTATCTAGGCGGTAAAATCATATATTACACTGTAATGGTATTCTAGAGAAAAACATGCTAATGTTTCCTTCCCCCTAGACCCCCCAAATCAATTCTCCTGGGAAAATGTTGGAATAAAAGTGATAGGTATTTATGTGTGTAGATAGTATACGAAGTTTAACGAAAATCGTTAGAGCTTTTTTCAAAATCACTAAGGTCGTACATTTTCGGTTGATTTATTTTGCCCCAAATCTTCGTGTTTGATGCCGTGGTAGTAGTATCTGTTTGGTACTAGTGTATGAAAAGGTCATATTTGGAAATTTTGTTTAGTTTTGTTGGTAATGATGGGTTGGCAACACATGTATGATAAACTAGTAAAACATGTAGATTGTATTTTGTTTCATTATATTGTACTAGCTAATCCGACCACGCTTCGCTGTGGCTCAGTCTGATTTTTAGGCTTAACCATGCGTGATTTTGATAATTTGTTTTCGATGCTTTGGAATACCGTGTCTATTAATTCTTCTTTTGAATGTAAAATATTGCAGAAATTAGATGGGAAGGTGATTTTTCCCGTTTCCGGGGAGCAGTGCCCGATATCGAGTTCGAGGTACTCTCATGTTCGTTGTTAAATGAATTTTTTTTTACTGTGCTCCAAAAAGAGTTGAATATTTTAAGCAGGCATGCAATTTATCAGCTGGTGTGAGCGAGGCATCACTGGAAGTGTTTACCTGAAGTCACCGGATAGTAACACCAATGCTCCACAAAATGGAACCTGATTATTTCGCAAGTCTTCGCAATGTATGGTCTAATACTTCCAATGACTTCTTGTAACTCATTCCATACAATGATTTTGCACGCCCCCGAAGAACCTTTCCCATTCCTGATGTTTTGGAAATATCACTTGTTTGTTTTTCTGTGAAGTGCATGATTAATGGCAGTTTAAGACTGAATACGCTGTTCTACCTGCTTCCATATCAACGTAGCAGCAATACCTGAACGCAATATGGCCGTTTGAACGGATTTTAGTTCGGAATTTCCCGTTTCTGTGGGGACTTCGGAACAGAGATACTTATAAGTAGTTGAGAAAGAGGTTTAGAGAGTGAGCCACCATCGCAACTCTTCTAAGTCTGTCTATTTTCTGCCAACCTCGCGAAACGCTCGGAGAAGTTTCAGTATCCGTGGGAACTTCGGAGTAAAAATTATATATAAACACTCTTATATAGAAATGCAACGTTGTGTAAAAATTTCAAGTCAATCCATCGACTACTTTTCGACTTTTGCGGCCACAAACATACGGATACTGAATTTTTATATATATATAGATTGGTTTTTGGATGTACTACTTGGGGAACAGTTACAAATATAAAGATTTTCTAATACTTCTCAAGTTCATTCAACTTGCAATTATTAACCTTAGTAAACAAGTTAGTCAAGTATAGCATGAGATAACTTATTCCGCTACATTTTTTTTTTTGGAGGCACCGGCGAAATTATATTTGGACATTTCTGAAAAAATTTAATAATTCAGGAAGATGGAAAAATAATAAATCTTTGGAAGTAGTAAATCCAAAAACCCATACAATACAATGAAACAAATACAATCATATTTTTTTTTTACATACATGTGTTGCTCACTATTACCAACAAAACCAAACAAAATTTCCCAATATGGCCTTTTCATACACAAATACCAAACAGTAACCTAAACGAAATACCAATTGCATCATCACCAATATATATCTAAACGTGAATACTTCTGCAATTTTTTCTTGAAAACATTTTTTTCGGATTCAGAGGACCCCCCCCAAAACATGGATTTCCAGTGAAAACTCTCAATTTCGAAAATCTAACACGATCGCAATACTTCCTCTTACTTTAGGAGTAAAAAAGCTCTGAGTTAAATACATTACATTACTTATTACTTTTTGATAAGAAAATGTTTAAATTAAATGCCCGCTATGAAACATACAATTTCCAAAGTTAGTCATCAACTTCGTAATAGAACATGCTTTAGTGCAGAAAGCCAACAAGTTTAGAAGATTTCCTAACAATCTTCGAGCCGTTTTCAAGAAAAATCAATAACAGTCATAGATTCGCACTTCTACTTGACGTATTTTTAACTTAAAAGTGTCTTCTTGTCTGATGCGGTGGTATTATCTTAAACGGAATACCAAGTTTTACTTTATTGTGACTTTTTTTTTTTGAGATATTTTATTAATACACAAATACACACATACACAAGACCAATGCGTAAAAACGCACTTCCGGTTTACTCATTTTCTTTATAACCTCGAGATTTTGGTAATCTATTTATTTGTAATTAATTTTTTTTAGATGGTAGAATTGTATAATCAACTATGATAACACTTTAGTGGAAAACATAACCCCACCACTCTGACAAAAGCCCCCATAAATGACTTTACCAGGAGAAATGTTACAAATAAAAGTTGTAACTCTTTTTTTATAGGTGTAGATCACATATCAAATTTAAACAATATAGTTGCGAGTAGTTATAGAGAAAATAATAGAAATGTGAATAATACTATTCAGTATAAAAAGCGCACTTTCTGTCATTCACAATATATTTTCCAACTCGGAATTTCAACAACATATTTAATTTTATAATTAATATTATGTGGATGTTAGAATTGTGAAAAAAAAAAAAATCTGGTGTGAAACACTCACACAACTTTCTCTTATTCTGGTTCTCAAAATGATAATTGATAAATTTTATAGTTTGTGTACCAAATTTAATGAAATTCGTCGAAAACTGAAAAAACTGTTCAGTAAAAGCGCACTACCGGTTTACTAATTTTCTTGAAAGTCAGAATTTTGGCCATCTATTTATTTCTAACTAATTATGTTTGGATGATAGAATTGTATAATCAACTAGGATAGAACTTTGATGAAAATCTAAAACCCACCTCTCCCCTAAAAGTGCCCTTAAAAGAACTTTCCCAGAGAAATGTTTTAGATAAAAGTTGTAGATCTTTGCATGTTTAGTTTATATACAAAGCTTCAAAAAAAATCGTCGGAGCCATTTTTGAGAAAATTGCGAAAAGTGAATAAATCATTTAGTAAAGTGGTAAAGTAAACGCACTTCCGGTCATCAGATTTTTTTGAAACTCGGAATTTCAACAATATATTTAATTAACATTATTAGATAATAAAATAATTAACATTATTTAGATGACAGAATTGTCAAATAAAGTGAAATAGCACTTTAGATGGAAACCTAACCCCACCTCTCCCACAAAAGTGCCCTTCACTGCATTTTCCCGGAGAAATGTTTCAAATAAAAGTTGTAGTTCTTTGTATGTGTGGTTGATGTTTGAAGTTTAAAGAAAATCGTCGGAGCTATTTTTGAGAAAATCGCAAAAAAGTAAAAAATGCAACTAGTAAAGTGGTACTTCCGGTTGAGGATAGATAACGTTGAGAATTTTGACAGATAACGTAGTGTCAGATCCCATAGTGATATCTAAACGGAATATCGAGTTTCAACTTTCTACGGTTTTTCGTTTTTGAGCTATGCTGTTCACATACACAGACACACACACACACACACACACAGACCATTTGCTAAAAACCACTTTTTTGGACTCAGGGGACCTCAAAACGGATATTTCCGGTGAAAACTCGATATCGAAAATTTGATACGATTACAATACTTCTAGGAGTAAGGGAAAGTAAAAAATTGAAATAACACTTTATGAGGAAAACCTAACTCCATTTTTCCCCCAAACAGTGCCCTTAAATGAATTTCCCCAGTGAAATGTTTTAAGTAAAAGAGTGGTATATGTAGATCATAGTATGTGTAGTTGATATACCAAGTTAAAACAAAAAAATCGTTGGAGCCATTTTTGAAAAAATCGCAAAAAATTGAATAAACCATTTAGTAAAGTGGTATTTCCGGTTAAGGAATTTCGACAGATAACCTATTATCGGATTCTATTATAATTGACAAATTTTATTGTTTGTGTACCAAATCTAATGAAATTCCTCGTAAACTGAGAAACTGTTCAAGTAAAAGCGCACTTCCTGTTTACTATTTTTTCTTGAAACTCGAAATTTTGGCCATCAATTTATTTTCTAATTAAGTTTGTTTGGATGATAGAATTGTATAATCGAACTATGATAGCACTTTAGAGAAAAACATAATCCCACCCACCCCTCCATCCAAAAAGTGCCCTTAAATGAATTTTCCCAGAGAAAGTTTTTTAAGTTTAAAAGTTGTAGATCTTTGTATGTTTAGTTGAAATATAAAGTTTCAAGAAAATCATCGAAAATATTTTTGAGAAAATCGCGAAAAAGTGAAAAAAAATCATTTAGTAAAGTTGTACGTAATGTAAACGCACTTCCGGTTATCCGATTTTTTTTAAACACGGAATTTTCAAACAACATATTCAATTCTAATTAACTTTATATAGATGTATATACACAAAAAAGTAAAAAAAAAAAAAAAAAACATTCTAAGTAAAGTGGTACTTCCGGTTAAGGAATTTTGATAGATAACCTATTGTCGGATCTTATTTATGGTGATACCTAAACGGAATATCTATCAAGTTTGAACATTCTAACGATATTTTTTTCGTTTTTGTGAGTTATGCTGTTCGTTCATACACACACCAAAAACCACTTTTTTGGATTCAGGGGACCTCAAAACGAATACTTCCGGTGAAAACTCAATATCGAAAATTTGACACGATTACTAAGATGTAAAAGAAAGTAAAAAAGGTAAACTGTAATAGTGGAAAATTATAATTATCTAGTTATTTTCCTTATAAAATTAATTTTTATTTTAATTAAGAAAAGCTTTTTTAATCAGCTAATTAAAATTCTTCACTTTAAGACCCAAACCATTGAAGTAGAATAAAAATAATAAAATAATTTAATTAAGTAACGATTGGTTTTTCTTTTTTTTTTTAAATATTTATGGATGTAATATAAACTAAATAGATTGGAAAATATTTATGCATGGTATGCAAATAGAAAATCTCGGATTTGCAAAAAAAAAAAAAATATATAATAATTATTCAGTTACACGGGCGAATAATGTTTGTTTTTTTTTCAATAAAAATAAAAAGGCCACTGATGGATTAAAGTTATTTCTCTTTTGCAGAGAGGTTTGCGGATTTCCAAATGTTTTGAATGAGGAACATGTTTGGAATTTATTGATAGCATTTCTGGGGTAAATTCAATTCATTTTTTTTTTTTTTTTTTTTTTTTTGTTAAAGGCTGTTTTCCACTTGAATAGATATAAAACTCAATTATATTGGAAATGTAAAAAAAAAAATAATATGTACATTTTACAAATTCGATGACTTTTCAAAGTTTTTAATTTTCCCTCTTTAATATCTTTTGGATAATACCTTTTTTTTTTTTCATTTCAATTATTTTTTTTATATTTCTCTTTTGTTATTTCTAAACAATTTTACGCCATATTTTAACCTTAAGTATAATATCTAAATATTATTATTTATTCAAAATTAAATTCCTCATTTATGATAATAAATTTTGTAAATTCTACAGCACGATCGAGGAATCGAACTCTCCTAACTTATTTATCGTATTTATCGTAATATTTCCAAACCAATCAACCACTTCGATACAATAGTAGCTCTATTTTTTTACTTTCTCTTACTCCTAGTAAGAAGAGGACTTATTGCAATCGTGTCAAATTTTCTATATTGAGTTTTCACCGGAAATATCCGATTTGAGGTCCCCGACTAAGTCCAAAAAAATGGTCTGTAGAAAATGGTCTGTGCGTGAGTGTATATATCTGAACAACATAGCTCAAAAACGAAACAACGCAGAAAGTTCAAACTTGATAGATATTCCAATTAGATATCACCATGGGATCCGACAGTGTACGTTACCTGTCAAAATTTCTCAACCGGAAGTACCACTTTACTGACTTTTTTTTTTTTACTTTTTCGCGGTTGTCTCGAAAATGGTTCCAACGATTTTCTTTAAACTTTGTTAATATCAACTAGACATACAAAGATCTACAATTATTATTTGTAACATTTCTCCGGGTAAACTCATTTAAGGAGTGGCTTTAGGAGGAGTGGTGGGGGGTTATGTTTGCCTCTCAAGTGCTAATTTTTTTAGTTCATTATACAATTCTATCAACCTAGACAAAATTAATTAGAAATAAATAGATTGCCAAAATTCCGAGTTTGAAGAAAATCGGATGATGGGATCGGATTAATTGTGTCAAATTTTCGATATCGAGTATTCACCGGAAATATCAGTTTTGAGGTCCCCTGAGTCCAAAAAAGTGGTTTTTAGCAAATGGTATATATATATATATATATATATATATATATATAGATATATATCTATATATATATGTGTGTGTGTGTGAACAGCATAGCTCAAAAACGAAAAATCGTAGAAAGTTCAAACTTGATATTCCGTTTGGGGATCACCATGGGATCTGACAGTAGGTCAGCGGTCAAAATTCCTCAACCGGAAGTGCCACTTTACTAATGGGTTTTTCCACTTCTTTACAATTTTTTCCAAAATGGCTCCAATGATTTTTCTTTAAACTTGGTATATCAACTATATATACAAAGATCTATAATTTTTATTTGAAACATTTTTCCGGTAAAATGCATTTAAGGGCACTTTTAAGGTGGATTGTCCTCTAAAGTACTATTTCAATTTATTACATAAGTCTAACAGCTAAATAATGTTAATTAGAATTAAATATGTTGTTGAAATTCCCAGACTTCTTTGGAATTTTCTCAAAAATGGCTCCGGCGATTTACTTCAAACTTGGTATATCAACTACACATACAAAGATGTAGAACTTTTTTATTTAAAACATTTCTCTGGAAAAATTTCTTTAAGGGCACTTTTGGGGGAGGGGTGGGGTTAGGTTTTCCTCTAAAGTGTTGTCATAGTTGATTATAAAATTCTACCATACAAACAAAATTAATTAGAAATAAATAAATGGCCAAAAATTCCGAATTTCAAGAAAATCAGTAAAACAGAAGTGCGCTTTTACTGAACTTTTTTTTTCAGTTTTCGACGAACTCTTAACGAATTTCATCAAATTTGATACATAAACTATAAAATTTGTCAATTACAAGTTTGAAAACTGGAGTAAGAGAAAGTTTTGTGAGTGTTTCATACCAGATTTTTTTTTTTTTTTTTTTAATTTAAGGCGCGTCAACATCTATGGTCATTAGCGCCCGGAGCCTTCTCAGTGCACTGCCCGGCTTCTGGACCGTGTTCTTTCGCTACAGACAACACTGTCCATCACCGAACAGTGAACTGTAGAGGCTCCTAGGAAGAAAAAAAATCTAAGGGTAACACTGGACGCGAACCCGGGAACCTCCGCGTGGGAGTCCAACGCTCTAACCACTTAGCTAATCCCTCTCCTGTGTTCTTTTCAGTTGTGTGAGTGTTTAACACCAGATTTTTTTTTTTTTTTTTTTAAATTAATCTGAAACAAACAATTTATTAAAACTGGAATCATCATCACTTTTTACTGAAATGCTTTGTTTGAGGTTATTATACCAAATAAAGATTTTGCCAACGTTTCAATAACCTTTATTATTATCACTTTTTCCAAGGTTGCAATAACTTTGTCAGTAAGTTTGTGCGTAGTGTTGTTACAGTATATTGTGTAACTGTGATCTTTTATAATATTTATATAGTCTTTTATTTTTTAATACAGTCATAAATAAATAAACAAGATGCTGTTACATTATCAATTTATACTCATACTGTATGTATATTATAGCACACCCATTATATCAAAGTGCACAAAGCAATTTTAGCCTTGGAACTGATAATAAAATTATGAAATATTGGTAATTTTTTCATTTTTGCAAGCTCCCCCATCATTTTTATACAAATATATTTCCATTGGCCGACAGTTAGTTCACATTAATGACTTGACGGTTTAATAAATGACTCATACGATCTTCTTTTACTATAGAGATTACAGCGATAAGCCAAGTCAATGTGGCTGTGCTCGAATTCCAGTTTTTTTTTTTGGAAATTTACTCGTAAACGGCTATAAACCTGAAACCTTCTTTAAACCTGAACTGTCATCAACTACCAATGAGAATACACTTTATTCACAATTGTTTACCACCAACTGAGTGAGGTAGAATTCATTTAGTTACAAAAAAAAAAAAGAAAAGACAAAATTAAAACAACTTTACCTAGGAATAGTTAAAAAAAAAAAAGGCAAAAAACTAAAATATGCATGACAAATAAAGAGAACAGGTTTGCGAAAGAGAAGAAGAGATCGTGCCGAAGTAACTAGATGGTAAGTTGTGTTAAGTTCGTTGACCAGAGTGGAGGGACTGCTACAGCTGCTGCTCCCTTCACAGAAGTATGAGTATTGATCTGCCGGAGGAAACACAAGCTCCCCTCTCTCACTCTCTACGCATCGCCGGTATATATTTTATATTTCGGGATTTTTTTTCGTTTTTTTTTTTTTAATTTTTGTTTAATCTCGGGCCCTCCTACTCCAATCATGTAATCAATAAATCAAATAAATTGCGTTTTTCCTTTTTACCGTCTGTTATTGATCTGTAACTAAAACTATTGCTATCGTGCCAAACTTACAGAATTCAGAATTTCACTGGATATCCACATCTTTTTTGGGGTTCCTTGAATCCTTGAAAAATCTGGTGTGAAACACTCACATGACTTTCTCTTACCCACGGATAATGCGTTAATATAGAAAAAGAATGATTTTTTTTTTTTAAGCTTCAAGTTTGACCGTCATACAGATAGATATTTTCCGTGATAGCCTGCTACTTTTTGTGGTCATCGACCGCTTTTGGACGTTCGCCCATCATCAGGATGCTTTTTTGTCAAACAGTATGATAACATAGATTTGCACAGAGCAAATTTAGTTGATACACTGACTGGTCTTTTAAATGTTTTTATTAGGGCCTAACTAGGTTACGAGGGGGAAGGAAAGGGATGGTACATAGTGGGGGAAAAAACACATGTTTCGGTCTTTAAAGGGGGCACATTGTACCATTTAAAAATGGAAACATCCAACACGTGGGAGTGTATAAATTTAAACTACGTTTTTTGAAGGAGATTTACTTTATACAGTAAACTCCCGATTATCCGGTGGGGAAAGGCGGCATGGATAATCGAAAAACACGGATAAAATCCGAACTATAATTATTTATTTCTAAAATACAAAATATTATACATTTCTAAGGCAGACAATTATTTTAATATGTTTAATGCTCATTATTATTAAGGAAAATCTTGTGATTTTGGTTTGTTTGCAGGAATCTTTTAATGATTTTTTTCAATATTAGTTCGAATTTTTCTAAAAGCTATTATATCGTTATACTCGAATTCCCCATTGGTCGATGTACTCCAACAAAGTGTCAACAGAATTCAGGGCCAATATAACAAAATTAAATTCATGCACGGATAATCCGCAAACCGGATAATCGGGAGTTTACTGCAATTAATTATCCATACCATCTTATATCCATTATATTTATTTATTTATAACAGCGCGAAATAACACTGTGTCAGCCGCGGGGCGGGGGGGGGTTGCTGTGAAATAGTTACTGACAAGTAATGATAAAATACGAGCTGGAATGATCGTAAGATTCAAATTTCATACTACATAATAAGATTCAAATTTTACCTCAGGTGATTTTGGCGGCAGAGGAGGAGGAGGGGGGAGATATGTACCAACCTACCAATCCAGCCTGGTTGGAGAAGTGATTATATTATTGTCCAGAAGACAGCACACCCCGTAACAATGACCCAAATAAACGGAAATCATGTGAGATTTTGTAAAATAGAATCATCTTCAGGGAGTGCAGAAAACTGTTTTGAAACACACAAAACAACGTTTCTATTAACTCCCATTATTAACACTTCTATTAAACAAAAGTTTCTATAAAACTTGGAATTTTTTATATTCCTAAAATATATATATTGTAAAAAAAAATATAAGGCTGAAGATTTAGTAGTTAGTTTTTTAGGAAATCCTACTGAATATGGAGGTAAACGAAAGTTTAAAGTAATATGGAGGTAAACGAAAGTTTAAACTTCCTACATTTGGTCACACACATATACAGACCAAGCGTTAAAAACAAATCTTTTTCGTATTCAGAGGTCTCTCAAAACATATATTTCCGGTTTAAAACTCAGTTTCAAAAATTTTGACACATGGAGTAGGAAAAAAAAAGTAAAACCACAAATCTGTTATTGGTAAGATTCGAAATACTTTCCTTGACTAAAAAACTCAATACAATAACTCTTGATTGACAGTATTTATTCTTTACATTTTTTAAATGTAATGCAAGTTGGAGTTTTATTGCATTATCATGTTGGAGATTATACTCTTTATTAACCGTCCCCTGCTTCAACCTTTTAGGAAAGTTTTGTATATTAGCATTTTAAATGTAATCCAAGAATATCCCCCTAAAATCAATTTTTTGGGTCAAATGCTTAAAAGTGATAGTTTTAATTAACAATGCGATTAGCAGTCCTCGATTTGGGATTAGATTAGATTAGATTGAAAACGAGGAGGGCAACGCTTCATTCCACTGCGAACTGCATTGAGAGGTCTGTAGTGGATCCCCCCTGAGCTTATAGCATATCCTTCAGCTTCGCTCTCTTATCAGACCTACCGAAGCTGGTCGGCTCCGTCATGAAGCTCGTGGCTTCGGGATTGCTTGTCCCCAGTTGAAGGATGTGTACCAGGGTTTTCTCCTCGGTCTTGCAGATACGGCATACATAACGCGTTGTTCTGCAAGTAGTAAATGGTGCATGTGCCTATTCAGCCAGCAATGCCCTGTTAGTAGACCCACTGTTAGCCTTATATCCCTTCGGCTATGGCTCAGTAGATCCCTAGTGAATGTAGGTAAATGTCTTTAACAAAGGTGTTCTTTCCCACCATCGCAAACGCTGGTCTTCTATCCATACCTAGCATACAAGCTTGAATCAGGCTCCTGGGCAACCTGCAGAAGGGCTCGAGGACTATAAAGGTATCCTTCGAGCCTTCCCTCGCCAGGTTGTCCGCCCTTTCGTTGCCCAAGGAACCCCGCATGACCCGGCACCCAGGCGAGTGTCAGCTTGTTTCGAGCTCCCACCTCGGTTAGGGCAGATACGCAGGCCCACAATAGTCTTGACACTATTTGTGGTGAGGAAAGTGCCTTCAGGGAGTGTATCGGAGTATATCGCCACTCTTCTACCCTCTAATCTTTGCCTTATAATCTTCTTAGCGAAGAGTTGTAACGCTACAACTTCGGCCTGAAATAAGTTTGGGATAGTTTTCGAGAAAATCCCCCCCCCCCCAAAATAAAAAATCTCAAAAACTTATTCTTTAAAGTTGTATTTGCAGTTGCAGCATTTTTCTTCAAATTTTGGAATTCTAGCAAATCTTTTAATCAACCTTAATATTATAATGTGAAGTTACCATACATTGTACTGATTTAGTACTTTTAGTTGAAAGTTTAACGTTATTCTTTCCTGTAATCCTGGTGGGTGGGGGGATGTCTGTATTGGCATTTATATATTCAGATTTTCGTGTTTTTTTTAGGTATTACGGTCGTGTCAAATTTTCGAAATGTACGAAAAAACTTGTTCTAATCTAGGAAGGGGATTAGGCTCAATGGTAGTGCTCTGGTCTCGTATCTTGGTGACTCCGAAGTTCTAGTCTAGGGAAAGACAGAGAGATGGCGCTGCGGTAAAATGGCCACATATTCAGTAGAATTTCCTAAAAAAAACTAACAACTAAATCTTCATACTTATATTTTTTTTACAATATATATGTTTTAGGAATATTACTAATTACAAGTTTATTGAAACTTTTGTTCAATAGAAGTGGAATAATAGGAGTAATAGAAACGTCGTTTTTTGAGTGTTTCAAACCAGTTTTCCTACTCTCCCTGAAGATGATTTTATTTTGCAAAATCTCACATGATTTCAATTCTCAGTAAAAATGACCACCCCCCCCAACACATAAATAGTAAAAATGTTTATTTGATTTTAAAAGTGTGGTGATAATCATTAACATATTAGTTAAAAAGGCCGTTTAATTTAATTTATCTTTAACTTGGCCGCTTAATTTCCCCTTTAAGCCTCGGTCCAGATATATATACTTTTTCATAATGTATTTAATCAACGTTATTATTTTATATTTTTACCGCCATATAAATAGAAATAAATAAACTCGTGATGGAGAGTGTACGAGGTCCAAGGGGTCCTCTCACCATTCGGTGATTTTTCTTTGGATAGCGATTAAAATGCAGCGATTTATATCATCGTGTTTCTGGCAATCGCATTCAAAGAAATTGTATCCCATTTTTATATGTATATTCATCTTGAACAAACATCATTTGGGAGACCTATCGGAAATCGAACCTGAATATCATAAAGCACACACGATAAGCTTAAAGGCGCTTCTATAAAACATGATAATTTTGAGAAAACCCATGGTTGATGGATTTTATCAGAAACCTTGTGTAGTAAGAAGCGGTGGTAATTACCTCGACGGAATATTAAATTTAAGCTTTCTGCAACTTTCCTTTTTTTTTTTGAGATATTCTGTTCACACACAGACACACACATCACCGGACAGTGAGCTGTAGAGGGTCCTCCGCGAACCCGGGCTGTAGCTGGACTCGAACCCGGGTCCTCCGCGTAGGAGTCCAATACCTAACCACTTAGCTATTCCCGTTCCTAACATTCGTTAAAAACATTTTTTTTTTCGTACTTAGGCCACCTCAAAACATATATTTCCGGTGAATAATCAATAATAGTTCACAATATTTCAAAATAATAGTTCCTTATATTAAGAGTAAGAAAACTTGGCATTTTTACTAAAAAAATGATCATTGTACATACATATTATGTACAATGTATGGTTCTGCCATCTAAATTATATTTATTATATATTAGGAAAATATTGGTAAAATTCCAAATTTGAACAAAATCCGGTTAACCGGAAGTACTATTTTTTACCAGAATAAGTTAAAAAAGGAGGGGGGCCTTTATAGGGGCCAAAGACTCAGTTAACAGAAATAGTAAAATATATTTTTTTTAAAACAATAACTAGTTTCAAAATAGACGTATGATTATTATGCTGCTAGATAAGTTGGGACTAGTTCTGACCTTATTATAAACTGGTATTTGCTGGTTGAAGGTAAAAAAAAAAAAAAAAAATTATCTTTAATAATTAAAAAGGTATAATCGATACTAAGTATCGATCCGAGTTAAATCGCAAAGAATATTCTGTAATATATATATATTTTTTTTTTTATATTTCTTAGAAAATTGACCTAAATACAAATAGAGCATATTTTGTAATCTTGAAAAACGGGAAATTTAGTAAAATTTATTAATTTATTTTTTTGTAATTTATCAAACACTAACAATGAACCTTGATAAAGTTTTTTTTTTTTTTTTTTGGATACAATAGAATTGCTTTTTATTTATTTATTTATTTTTTAAATAATAACACTCTTATGGGTCGCATTCTCCACCTTCCAAAGCATCCATTATCCAAATCACTGAATAAACAATTTTCTGCTCCAATTCTTTTTTTAGTGTTTGTACATGGAAAGTGTCTCGCCATTACTTCATTTTACGTTATTTATCTTTTATATATATAAAGTTTGCAAATCAAAAGGCTTTTGTAATTATATACGTTATATAATACATGTATATATGTTGGAGCTTTTGTAGTATTTATTATGCGTATATTAGAGTGTGTGTGTGTGTGTGCGATATTATATACAGGCTGTCTCAGTTCCTAATGGCCAAAATCTGGGAATCAATTGTACAGTTCAAATGCAACAAAAAAAAAAAGTCTGGTAAAAATTTATTTACCGGTATAAAATCGTTAATAATTTAAGATATGCTAAGCTAGAACTAAATACGATTGCGCATCATTCGAAAGAGCATTAATTAGATTTCCTGTCTGAAAATATTGTTTTCAAAATCTTCAGTGTCATTTATTAAAAAAAATGTTGGCCCAATATCAGTTCAAACATTTGAAAAATTTCAAAAATTTTAATTGTGCAAAAATTTTGTACATTTATACTGATTTTTTATTTACTTTCTCTTACTCCTTCCTAAAACGGGGCCGGATTGGGGGATCCTGGTTTACGGATGGGTCCAAGATGGCCTGCGGAACTGGAGCCGGGATCTATGGGGTCAAACCGAAGGTACGCATTGCGAGGCCTCTCGGGGGATACTCCACAGTGTTCCAGGCTGAGATTTATGCAATAAAGATCTGCGCTGAGGAGAACCTGCGTATGGACTCTAGAAATAGAGAGATATGCATCTTCTCGGACAGCCAGGCGGCGCTGAATGCTCTTCGGGCGTTCAGAATCATCTCCCCTTTGGTCAGGGAGTGCAGAGACTCCCTGGAGACATTAGCCCGGCACAATAAAGTGCGGCTAATATGGGTGCCCGGGCATAAGGGGATTATGGGAAATGAGATAGCCGACCAACTGGCCAGGGAGGGAGCGAATACTCCCTTCCTTGGACCGGAACCTGCTCTAGGGGTGGCCAAAAGTATGGTAAGAGCGGCTCTGAGAGATTGGACTCGAAGGGAACATAACCGTTACTGGAGGCTGAGTACTGGAGCGAAACACGGCAAGATGGCTATGCCAGAGCTGTGTGATAAAAGAACCAGACACATCCTGGGGTTAAGCAGGTGTCAGATTTCTCTGATAACGGGCCTGTTTACTGGGCACGGCAGGTTCAGAAATCATCTGCACAAGGTGGGGTTGTTGGACGCAGAGCCCTTGTGCAGGCTATGTCAGGAGGAGGAAGAGACGGCCTCTCACCTGCTTTATGTTGATTGTGGTGCAATCGCTAGACTGAGGTACGAGATCTTCGGCACGCTGAGACCGGAGGAAATCGTGCTCCAGGAGGGACTGGTAGGGAAGGTTCTGGACCTCATGAAGAGGGGGGGCTTCCGCTACTAGGTTTTAGGGGTTGGCACAATAAGCCTCATTGGGAGGCTGCGGTGCCTGGGTCTTAGTTCCCCCCTGCAGCATTCTAATTCTAATTATCTACTCCTTCCTAGTAAGAGAAAGTATTGTAATCGTGTCAAATTTTCGATATCGAGTTTTCACCGGAAATATTCGTTTTGAGGTCCCCTGAGTCCAAAAAAGTGATTTTTAGCAAATGGTCTGCGTGACTGTGTGTGTGTGTGTTTGTGTGTGTGTGTGTTTGTGGGTGTGTGCGTGTATGTATGTGAATAGCATAGCTCAAAAACGAAAAACCTTAGAAAGATTAAACTTGATATTCCGTTTAGGTATCACCATGGGATCTGACAGTAGGTTATCTGTCAAAATTCCTCAACCGGAAGTACCACTTTACTAGTTGTTTTTTTTTTTACTATTTTGCGATTTTCTCAAAAATGGCTCCTACGTATTTTCTTCAAACTTTGTATATCCACTACACATAAAAAGAGCTACAACTTTTATTTGTAACATTTCTTCGGTATCATAAATTTAAGGTGTACTTTTAGGGGAGGGGTGGGGTTACGGTTTCCTGTAAAGTGCTATTTCAGTTTATTATATAAATACAATTTTATCATCTAAATAATGTAAATTAGAATTAAATATGTTGTTGAAATTCCGAGTTTCAAAAAAAAATAGGTTTACTTTTACCAATTAACTAAATGATATTTTCACTTTTTCACGATTTTCTCAGAAATGGCTCCGATAATCTTCTTGAAACTACGTATATAAACTACACATACAAAGATGTAGAACTTTTATTTAAAACATTTGTCTGGAAAAATTCATTTAATGGCACTTTTTGGGGAGGGGTGGAGTTATATTTTTCTTTAAAGTGCTATCATAGTTGATTATACAATTCTATCATCCAAACAAAATTAATTAGAAATAATTAGGTGGCCTTAATTCTGAATTTCAAGAAAATTAGTAAACCGGAAGTGCGCTTTTACTGAATGGTTTTTTTCAGTTTTCGACGAATTTCATAAAATTTGGTACACAAACTATAAAATTTGTCAATTATAATTCTGAGAACTGGAGTAAGAGAAAGTTGTGTGAATGTTTCACACCAGATTTTTTTTTGTTTAAAAACCTAGTTTTTTTTCAAAAACCTAGAACTCCTCAAATGTCACAAAAACTTCTTCGTCTAATAGGGACTGTATATTGGTATATCTAGATATGAAAATAATTTTGTAATAGAGTTTGAAAATGATGATTGCATGTTAGAAAACGATTTTAATAATTTCCCCCAGAGGAGTACATCTCTAAGGGCTGTAGTAAATTCAATTCGACGAAGTTCATGCATTAGAAAAAAAGAGTGACTCTTGGACCAGTTCCTCTAAAAATATAAAACCTAATTTTTATGTTGTTTTTTTTCAGAACTAAAGAAGCAATTTTTTCATTTTTTGATGTGAACCTTTCTGATTTGGTTTTTCTGAAACAAAAGAAATCCTTGTTTTATTTACTAGTGATTCATTCCCTTCCTGTCTTAATATCCAATCCATCGAAAAAAAATGGTTATGACAGAATAGTAGAGAATTCAATTTAAAATAATTTGGTACTAAACAATTAGGATCGGACGACTCGTGTAAGGGAGATATACGAGGCGTGTCCAGTAAGTAAGTGTACTAAGGCTCTCACGGCCGAAGGGATTTTGTTTTCGACCTGTTAGCTACCTTGTCGTGTAGCCTGATTCCTCCCCTCCGCAACGAGACCGGTTCGAGGTCAGTACGTTGAGAACTGTCGACGCGACATTACGTTTCGTGAAAAATGTCAATCCAATCTCCCGCCAAGTTGAATCGAGTGGAGGCCGGGCAAAACTTTTTGAGACGATACTAACTCCATGGAGATGAATTTCTCCGCTCCATCATTACTGGAGATGAAACTTGGGTTGCACACTACACACCTGTAACTAAAAGGCAGTCTCAACACCTTTTCACCCTCCGCCAAAAAGTTCAAAACCACAATTTCAGCCAAGAAAATCATGGCATCCGTGTTTTGGGACTGTCAAGGCATAATTTTAATTTAATATATGCCTCAAGGGGAGACCATCAACTCTGCAAGATACTGTGAGACCCTAAAAAAATTGCGGAGGGCGATTCAGAACAAAAGGAGAGGCATGCTGACAAAGGGAGTCTGCCTGCTGCACGACAATGCCAGACCACACACGGCCAACGCCACGAAGGAACTGCTTGCCTCGTTTAAATGGGATGTCCTGAACCATCCCGCGCATTCCCCTGACCTAGCACCTTCAGATTACTATCTCTTTACCTCCCTGAAGCTGCACATGGGTGGAAAAAGGTTTTCAACCGACGAGGAGGTGAAGGGGGAGGTGGAGAAGTGGACGAAGGGGTTGGCGGGAAACTACTTCGAGGAAGGCATCAAAAAATTAATACCCCGGTTCACCACCTGCATTGAGAGGAATGGTGACTATGTCGAAAAATAGCTTACATATGTACTAATGTAACCAGGTAATTTTTTTGTTCAAATAAAAATTTTTGTAACCTACAAAAATTCAGTACACTTACTTGCTAGACATGCCTCGTAGCTTCGATGGAGTTTCTCCATGCATTCTCTTTTGCTCATATATCTTTGTTAAAAAATTTCAATATTTTTTATTTGCACATTTTTTCGTTTTACATTTACAACTGTACAAATTGATTCCCAGAGTTTGGCCATTAGGAACTGAGGATACCCCTATATATGTATGATATACACAAAATTTCATAACAACCAAGAATAGTTAGAAGTTCAAATTTTTGAAATTCAATTCATTTATACCCACTACACGCGTTTTTTTTTGGTTAAAATCCGATAAGTGGATAGTTTTAAGTATCTGGACATAAAAAAATAACTGGGAAGGTATTTAAAAAAAAAAAACATCAATGCATTAATCTAATCTGAATGGAAATATAGAAAAAAAAAAAAAAAAAAAACAAATAAAGAAGCAAAAAATGGAATTCCGAAACGTAGAAATAAAAAAAAATTAGCTCGGAAGCTATACCTCAGAGAATAATGGAAAGATGGCTGGGCAATGTTTTTGGGCAATATACGTACACTTAGAATGAATGAGTCAAGAATCTCTAAACGAGTAATAAATGATGAGGTCCCCAGAAAGATTGAGGACAATATGTAGGCGTAAATTATAATGGAGATAATAATACGATATAGTCTGCTACATGAAGAAGCTCTGTTGTGAGATTTATGGAGGAAAAAATTAATAGCCTCGATTAATAGAGACTACGAACCTGAGAAAAAGGCAAGACGAGAAAAGAAGGAAAAAATTGAAGAAGTTTTTGGTTTAGTGGGAAGAAATCCTGATGGCGAGGAAATAAAGTTTGTAGCCAATTAAAACATAGTACTTTTGACTTTCAACAGCAAAAAAAGTTTTAAAATTCAATGAAAATAAATTATATTGTGGTAGCGTTTGTATATTTTAGACCAGAGAGCAGTGGGATTATTGATTCGAACTCTCCTGAAAGACCTGAATTTAGCCTGTTTTATTATTTAGTAACGAGAGGCGGCAACCTAGTGCCCCTCGGCCCCCCCGCAGTGCATTCTCGTCGCACACAACACTATATTTCCTAACTATAACAGTAATGTATTATATAAACATAAACACAAAGTCTGGTTTTGTAATTTAGTTGGGTTTTAAGTTATTAGTAATCTAAAACAAATATATGCATTTGGTTGGTTTCTTTTTCGATTCTTTGTGTTGTTGAATGCAACATTTAATTCGTCATATGTAAAAATAATAATGACAGGTATGGGGGGGGGGGTGCCTTGCAGTTTTATTCCGTGCACAAATAGAGGTGTGTCCCGTCCCCCCCTTTGTTCATTTCTCTGTATAGACACCAGATGTTTTATCGTTCTTTAAATAATTTCTATATATCGCCATATTAATATCGATTTCTCTAATTAAAGTCTATTCATTTTATGTACAATGCAGTTTTTAGCTTACAATCTATTTACAAAACAACCGCACGGCTTACTCTGATAATAATTCTTACTAAACTAAATCCACAAATATATTTCAAATATGCAAATTTTAATATTAAATTTAAAAAGGGTAGAAATAATGTTCCATATAATAAGCTTGTGTACTTAGTATGCTAGATAAATTGTTATAGGGGATTATTGCAGTGAGACCTGAAAGATTTATTGTGCCCCCTGGAGCTATCACATTGCACTGCCGGCGTTCATTCTCTAGCTACAGATAACACTGCCCAATCATCACAGTAGTAAAGGCTTTTAAGAAGAGAAAAATCTAAGGGCAGTATCCTGGATTCGAACCCGGGAACTCCACGGTTACCTAGCACTGAGCTAATCTCTTCCTTCTCCCTTGGTTTACGCCAATTAACTAGGGACGGAGACCCTAGTTTGATGTAATAGGACCCGAAGAGCGGAATCCACAGAACGAGAGAAACACAAAATTGAGGAATCACACGTACTACTTAGGCCAGTCTAGATTGGGCTAAGCTAGCCCTACAGAAGATCAGGGTTAATAACAGTTAAGCAGGAGTCAACAACCAACTACTACCCTTCTCTTCACTCACTCTAAATCTCACACTACCATTTTCTATATTACGTGTAAAGCCCCTGACAGTTTGTGATACTTTTTCATTATCCCGTATTCAGCATTATTTCCAATTTATTCATCTCTTAAACCTAATTTCTCTCCTTCTCATACCCATTATCTTTGTGTACTGTGTTTACCTTTGGCTGTGAAGGGTAGAGTGTATGATGATGTAGTTTAAATATATTGTGTACAGTTTTGACGAAGTACATGAAAGTACTGAGCTGAAGAACCTGTGCACGCCATTTTTATGCTAAGTTTAAAAAGAAAATTGTGTGGCACCATTTTTTGAAAAAAGATTTGGAGTTTTGAACTAAAAGTTGCTATAATAAATTGTCACCATTTTCATATCGGATTTTCTATCGAAACTATCTTTTCAAAACCCCAGCTTATCGTGATTATTTAATGGGAATATCATATGTTTAATCATTTTGAGATTTTTTATTTTTGAGTTGTTCTATTTACGTATAATTAAAAAAAAAAAAAAAAAAAAAAAAAAATGGCATGGCCAGAGAAAGATTGAGAGATAGATGAGAGAGAGAGGGGGGAATAGTTACAAAAAATATTTTTTCTTTTTGTGGTAATGTTAATAGAGGAAAGAATCCAAGATTACGAAAATTGGTCGATTTATGTGGTCGAAAATACATGTTAAGAGAATGATAAAATCTGGTATGAAATACTCACATATAAGACACTATAATCAATACATTTTCTTTAAAATTACATTATAATATTTAGTGGGGGGGGTGGGGGGGCTGGTCATAAAAAAGGGGTTGGAAGATTTTTTACTTTCTCTTCTCCTAGTAAGAGGAAGTATTGTAATCGTGTCAAATTTCGATATTTAGTTTCACCGGAAATATCCGTTTTGAGGTCACCTAGTCCAAAAAAGTGGTTTTAGTCAAATGGTGTGTGGTTGTGTTGTGTTGTGTGTGTGTGTGTGTGTGTATATGAACAGCATAACTCAAAAACGAAAAACCGTAGAAAGCTGAAACTTGATATTCCGTTTAGGTATCACCATGCGGTCTGACTGTGGGTTATTTGTCAAAATTCCTCAACCGGAAGAACCACTTTACAGTTGTTTTTTTTACTTTTTTGCGTTTTTCTCAAAAATGGCTCCAACGATTTTCTTTAGTCTTGATACATAAACTACATATACAAGGAACTACAACTTTTATTTGAAACGTTTCTTGGGAAAAATTCATTTATGGGCACTTTTGGGGGAGGGATGGGGTTAGGTTTTCCTCTAAAGTGCTATTTCAGTTTATTGCACAATTCGGTCATTTAAATAATGTAAATTATTATTAAATATGTTGTTGAAATTCCGAGTTTGAGGAAAGTCGGATAACCGGAAGTGCTTTTGTTTTAACACTTTACTAAATGATTTTTTCACTTTTTCGCGATTTTCTCAAAAATGGCCCCGACGATTTTCTTGAAACTTCACATATAAACTAAGCATTCAAAGATCTACAACTTTTATATAAAACATTTCTCTGGAAAAATTCATTTAAGGGCACTTTTAGGAGAGGGGTAGGGTTACATCTTCCTCTAAAGTGGTATCATACTTGATTATACAACTCTATCATCCAAATGAAATTAATTAGAAATAAATAGGTGGCCAGAATTCCGAGTTTGAAGAAAATCAGTAAACCGAAAGTGCGCTTTTACTGAATAGTTTTTTTCAGTTTTCGACAAATTTCTATAAATTTGGTACACAAACTATAAAATTTGTCAATTATAATTTTGAGAACTGGAGTAAGAGAAAGTTGTGTGAGTGTTTCACACCAAATTTTTTTTACTTGTATATCTGAACGTGATTATATGGAGGAGCGCTCTTTGTCAAAACCAAAAAAAAAAATAAAAAAAAAAGCCTTTGTAAATTTAAATTTAAACTAAATGATAGATCTCCCCAATCTCGTCACCCCCCCCTATTATTTTTAAAATATATTTACCTAGACAGATAGATAACCACTTAAGACAGAATGAGGTCAACTTCAATAAACAGAGCAAAGTGGGCGCTTTATAGATAGGAGTGCTAAAGCAATACACACAGACCACCTGCCAATATATAGATAAAGCAAGTGAAACTTTAATCCTCTAAACTTTAGCAGCAAAATAATGCTGGGATAAGGCTTTCCTTATTCCTGCAACAATGACAATCTCTAGTAAATTACTATACAGGCTATAGCACAACATTGCGTACACATAGACTAAAATCTATACTGCTATAAGATCAGATGACAATGTCCTTTATAATAATTACGCTATAGTTGAAAGTGAAGTTAAGGTATTATTATTAACAATAGTGTAGAAGATATGGTGCAATACTCCGTATAATATAGTTTAGTGTGTAACTCTAGATGTAAGGTCGTCTTTCAAATGAATGGATCATTTTGTAATAGTGGTAGTAGTATATTTAGAAATTGAATATTAGCAGTTCGTTTAGAATAAATCAGAAATGATTAGAAATGTTTTATTTTATGACTATGCTATTTAAATCAACTAATTGATTTGATCAATTGATATTAAAGATTAATAAAAAAAAGAAAAATACAATTTGAATTACTGAAAATATATGCGTCTCTTTACTTTAAATTACATGTGATACACGTACTTAAACATATGATACACGTACATATTACATGTGATAACAAAATAAAGTCCTATATGATCTTATATTATAATGACACAAAACAGTGTTTGAAAAATCTGGTGTGAAACACTCACACAACTTTCTCTTACTCCAGTTATCAAAATTGTAATTGACAAATTTTATAGTTTGTGTACCAAATTTATAGAAATTTGTCGAAAACTGAGAAAAACTATTCAGTAAAAGCGCACTTCCGGTTTACTGATTTTCTTCACACCCGGAATTCTGGCCAACTATTTATTTCTAATTAATTTCATTTGGATGATAGAGTTGTATAATCAAGTATGATACCACTTTAGAGTAAGCTGTAACCCAACCCCTCTCCTAAAAGTGCCCTTAAATGAATTTTCCCAGAGAAATGTTTTATATAAAAGTTGTAGATCTTTGAATGTTTAGTTTATATGTGTAGTTT